>PNEQ01011505.1:0-39260 GCA_003012365.1 Medauroidea extradentata | reverse complement strand
AAGGATATTGAAAAAAAAAAAAAAAAACCGACCTTACTGATCCTATAGCAATATGGATCGCACCGAAGTGAAAAAAAGTTTCGGTGGTGGCATATATGAGGGGCTTAGGTTTATAGTGGTGTAAATCAGTTAAAATTGTTTTCTCGTAAAAATAATAACGCGCAAAGTGCAGTACATTCTTGCGACACTCAAATTGTATTTAGAAATTAAGTTAAGAGTGAAATATTAGTCAGAGGAAATTAATTTGAAAAATGTGTACAATATGAATAAAAACATCAATACTAAATATTTGTAACTTACACCACTATGAAATCTCAACCCCTCATATGTAGATATGGGGAATTGAGCCACATGTAGTATTACAATTTAACATGCAAATCCGTATCCTGGCTCCCGCCAGGTCTCTGAGGTTGGCAACGCCTTTGCAACGAAGAGTCACTTTACATAAATTCCATCTTCCCGCATCGACCTTATCTGTACTTCCAAAGCACTGAACGCTGTTGTCCGAACTTGGCTGCTGACATTAAAATTTAAAGTTCCATTCATTAGCCACGGCGACATGGGAAGCCCCCGGGGGTTGTTTCCAGTTAGCCGTATATAAGAGAAGTGGATGCGGCACGGTAGCCACGGGTAGTGATTTATTTGCACGCAAATTAACTACCACTGCCGCTACTTTGCTATTAATTGAATATTTAATAGCGGCCGTGCATTCGAGCTCCGCGGAGATAGCCGCTCGTAAATATTCATCCCGGTGCGGCGGGCAGACCTTTCGTGACTTATATCGTTCCAAATGCTGCCCTGGGAAAAGACACAGAAATACAATCATGAATACTGGCACGAGGTTAGCTTCCGCGGCAATGGGATTTCTTTTCTTTTTCTTTTGGGACAATGCACGCGGTTTGGAGGGTTGTGTCTCGAACGCCACGAATCTCAAAAGTCTTGACATAAAATTATTATAAAATTGTTTCAAATGCCACGGACGGTTGTGTCTCAAATGTCACAAAGCTAAAGTCTGAGGAAATTGTCTCAAATGCCACGAAAGATTTCTAATCCCTCCCCGTCATTCCCCTAGCCACCCTCATCCATACGTTTGTTCGTTCCGTGCGTTTTTTTCCAATTTTCCCTTACATGCTAGCGAAATTTAACTGTCGCGTACCGGCTATCACTGTAATATAGTTTTTCATTTATAATATGACATTTTATTTTCATCACTGTATGAGAGAAATGTCACATTCTTCGCGGACACCTAATCTAACCTGCGGCTTGTCGCAGTAGAATAGTGGTATCACCATATAATTCACATTCTAAGAACATGGCACCCGTATGCATTTTGGCATAATTATTGGACTATGAATTTTATTGTCACTCAACGGGAACCATCTGAGACATTTCAGAAACGTTCAGGTTGACAATGAAACTCTATCGGCCGTCTTCTTGGAATACGTGGCATTTGGTACCCATGGCTAGAGATGATGGTTTATCGCGGGAAAAGTTGACTGTTTGATGGATTTCAATACACGTCCAGCTTACCTGAAGATTACTGGCTTTAGCTTGTACGTGGAGCTGTTGCCCTATTTGACTGAGCCAATAAGAATCTCGATATTGTAATATTTGATGTCTGCAGACAGCTACGTTGTGTCAGTGTTTTCAAGGCTATCTTGGCACAAAACATTTTCGCGATATACCATCATCTCTACCCATGGCTTATGTGACCCGTGGCAATTAAGACGCCACGGTTTTGAGCTATAAATATTCCGTCAAAGAATATGAGTTTGGTGCTAGCCATTACCGCTTCTGCATCCATATTTAACAAACTATTTCTGTCACTATGCGGTTTGCTGGACGCTGTCTGTTAACAGTCTGACAATGTTAATGTTGAACAGGTTCGGGTATACCGAAACTATATTTATGTTAATACTTCTTTTCTAAAAGTATTGTCGTTCTGAAGTTTTAAATCTAATTATCTTTCCTTCAGGCTTATCCGAATATTTTGTCTGTTAAATATTTAGCTATTAAATGTAGTTTACATTCGCCGACATTCTATAGAAGTGTAAGAATTAAAGAATTATTCTTATCTTTCAGAAAACAAGCTAAATATCTTTCTGTGTAAAAATACGTACTGTAGGTTATTTTGGTAATGCAAGTTTAAAATGTTGGTAACACTTCTGAAAATATATGAGTGACGAAAAGCTAGAATAAAAAAAGGACACTTTATCAATGCCATTAATGTATTACATTTTGAGTAGCTAGGATTATTACGCACGCGTATATGTGATTTACGTGGAATTTTAAATTAGAACCTCAAGGTGACATGAGAACGAGCTTGGCTCGCCTTTAACTTTCTAAATTTCTTCCTACTTTAGTCTGTTACATAACTATTTTCTATTTGTAAGTTATTGGGGCATTCTTATATGTTGTGCATGTTGATGTAATGGCGGACACTATTATTTAATTACCTTAAATATCTGTTCCACCATGTATGCAATAGTTATTTTGTCTTACTTTGTGACTGAATTTACATAATAAAACGAAAGCTCTCTTAGAACTGTCAAATATTACTGAAGTTATACAAAACGGGGAATGTATAGTATTTTTTTACTATTAATATTTAGCATAATTTACGCATGTTCTGACAGTTCTAAAACATAAGAACTGTATTAATATTTGGATATAATTTTGCTGAAGTGAACCAACATCAGTGTTCAAAGTTTCCCTAACGTATTTAAACTATAAAAAGCTTGTTGTGGTTTCTTTTTATTTGTTTAGGAGATAACGTTCGGTTGATTTTATTTTAATATAAAATTCAATCTCGTTTTTTCTCGCTGACACTGTTTGCTTAATATTCTTGTGAGTTTCTTCCTTCTTGCATAAGTACTTATGTTCAACTGGTTGAAACCGGCAAAATTCGCGCTATTATTTGTGACTATACTGTACATACCCGAGCACGATCTATGATTTCATTGGTCATGAGCCTTTAAGTTTAGTTTTGTATTTACATTTGCAGCCTCTTTACAGAATATTGGTCACTCTACCACGGAAGCATTCTTCGAGCCTATTGGTGTTGTCAATAGGTAGAGACACGAGTATTTCGCGTATTGATTGTAGTTCAGGTTGAACGCCAGTAACCTGTATATCACTGTAACTTCCGTGATTAGACTACAGCTGTTTTGACACACCTTTGGAGGTTGCAAGCCAGTAATAAATAATATAATAATTCGTGGGGACTACCCACTTGTACGATTAGGAGCCAATGGATATTCGACTTTGGCCAGTGTGTGTATAGGACAGAGAAGTCTAGACTCCTACCAGATTAATACGTGAAATACTCGTGTCTCTATCGATAGGACGCTTGCTTTGCTATCTGTAAAGTTCTGCTTTCGACCAAAGTATTATATCTATAGGCATGATTATTTCGCTTATTGATTTTAGGTCAGGTTGAATTCCAATAATGAATACTTCACGACTTCTTCCGTGATTAGTAGGGCCATGAACTTTTCGCGAAAAGAATTTTGCCACGGTTTGTTTCAGTGTCTTACGTGCACACCTGCAGATTTGCTTCATTGTTATTGGCAGCACGTCTTTGTGAAGTGACGTCTCTCATTTGACAGTGCCAATCACAATTAGATTACTGCAACACTACATGTCTGTGGTTTGCGGGTAGAACCCCAAGACACGCGACAGTTAAAACATCCAATAACTAACTATGAACCAGAGATGTAGATGTACACATGGCACTGAAACAAACTGTGACAATATTCTTTTCGCGAAAAGTTCATGGCCCTAGCGATTAGACGACACCTGTTTTAACACATATTTTACGACTGCAAGCCAATGTGATAAATAAGGAAACAAGTCGTGGTGGTAACACGTGTTACGGTTAAAAGCCAATGGATATTTGACTTTGGCCAGTGTGTGTATAGGACTGAGAAGTCTAGACTCCTACCAGATTAATACGTGAAATACTCGTGCTTCTAGATACCTAGCGATATCTGCCATGTAAAATCCGTTCACACTCGTCTACACTGGTTAGTACAGCTGTTAAAATTATTTATTGCGCAGTATTTGCAGACGTTATGCAGGGTGACTGGATTCAGTTTCTTGGACGTACTCCATTGCAAATTGAATGACTGTCAAAGAAAACTAAACAAATAAAAGAAAACCATAATATAAGCAGAGTATGCTTTAGTCAGCAAGATACATATACAACAAGAATCGGGTCAAATAGAAACAAGGAACAAACAGACAATAAATGAAAATAATAACAAATAAAATAAAAAAACAAGTAACACGCGACACAACGATGAGATGAAACAAAAACACAGCAAATATCAGACACGAACAGAAAAATAACAAAAAGACACAACAAATAGACGAGACAAAACGCAACAGATAACAGACATATACAGAAAAGACAAACGACACAACGAAGAGACGAAACAAGACACAGTAGTTTTCCAGACAGACAGTGTTACGACGTTGTGTTGTTGTTTCATAAGAATTTATTAATAGCTACGTTTAGGTTTGCAACTTCCATAAATTTGCTGCTCATTCTCCGGACCTAGCGAGAATGGTGTCACACAATTCAGAAGGCACGCAAAACTGGAATTTTGTCAAAATTAACTTCGAATAAAAATGTTCTCATAACTAAATAAAAAGGGAAATAAAATTCTCAGAAACAACGAGTTCTGTTGACACACAAATAGCGTGAGGAATTTTTTTTTGAAGCCTTTCCGAAACGAATATAAGCATTATAATTTACTGCATTTTGAACATCGCTTGGTGAAAGTTTTGTTTGCGACTTGGCAAGAGTGTATCAATATTTTTATAGGAATAGAGAATTCGGTTACAATGGTAGCAAAAACAATATTATTATGTTCGGAAGGCTGACACGGTGACCTTTCCTTAACCACCCTTGTTTTTTTAGAATTGTAATACTTAGCAGTATCGAAAAGATATCTTAGGAATAACACGTATATGAAGCCTTTTACTACATAACTTTACACTGCACATTTTAAAACAAGCGCTAAAGACTTATATTTTAAGTGCTGCCCAAAATCACTTTACATTTGGATAGAATTGTACAAGTTTTCAGTTAATTTATTTCTTAAATGTATCATATGTTTGGAACATCTAGATTATTCAGAGCGCACTGCGAAAGTGTTTTTGCAGCCACAGAAATGGAAAACTGTAGTATATAAACGTGTTGAAGTAATCACATCTCAGCTGTGCGGGAACGCTGTACAACCTGTGGATTGCCAATGATTTCATATACGTGTCTTGGGCATGGATTTTGTCGTGAGAGGCCGCCTGGATTTACGACTTGTATCGAAGGTTCATTAAAAAGTCGCGATGCTGTTTTCACACTGGCTTCTGACCGGCGACCCTCAGGACCATCTGGTGCGAGGGCGGGGTAGGGTACCATGTTTCATGGACACTCTCCTGCTAGGCATGGGGGGAGAACCCATACATATCATCCCCTCACGTGACCCTTGACATGGCGGGCTGGTCGTGATGTGTGAGGGGGGCGGAGCTACGTGCTAGCTTAGGCGTCAAGTTCAGAGTTTCTAGAGACAAACTCTACGACTGTCGCAGTCTCACTCGCCGTCCAACCAGCAAGATACTTCAATTAATGCTGTATACGATATTATTCTTTTGTAAAATAATACTACCACGTCATATATTTTTAAAATATATTTTAGTCTCAGTTGGAGCTTTCAAATGTCATTGACTGCTGTGGGAAGGTGTGTTTCTGCTAATTTCTCAAGAAGCGCTCGTCTTTGTGCCGGACTCGATGACTACTTCCAGGAAGTGGCCTGATATCCGCGGGTCAGTCACCTCTTCTAGCAAGAGAACAGTTTTTCGCCTGGTAGCAGAGGGTGTTACTTGTGAAACTCAGTGCCCGGGTGTTGGCCAGACCAGAGTTACTGGCCACAGCTTTACTGACTTGGCAGTTGGGGTACGCGGCAATCGTGGACGAATGCCATTTTCAGAGAGTTGGTCTTTGTCGTCTGTCGGGGTAAGACGTGTTGTCGGAGTCGGAGGCCTGACAGGGACCTCGGATTGTTTGAGATGTAGAGTCGGGTCGTAAGACGTTAGTCTTAGAGGGTAACCTCCTCCCAAGGGCTAGGATGCAGGAAGAGTGGCGGCGTTTTGTTTAAATTAGTGGAACTAGTGAAATGGTAGTGTGGGCGTCGGCCGAGAAGCCTGATTCCGAGGGCTTGGATGACGCAGAGGATTGGACGCTCTTTCTGTAGAGGACCGACGCCAGAGACAAGGCCCTGCTACACTGTGACGGTGAGATTGTCGCTGTCGTACCGTTGTTGGGTCGGCGTCGTTCTTCTCCTTGCTGTGTGCTACAACGCGGGTCGTTCTTTTGCTGTTGTAGTCTGGTTTCGGCAATATATAAGAAATGACAGCTCAATCGCTGTTCGTCTTTTTATTGTTCTAATTGCAAAATTTTGTGGCAAATTATGCTGTAAATATTTTAAAATAAGTTCGACACGAACCGTAGTGCACGCGAATAAGAACATTTTATTTTAAAGTGGGTGGTAATTTTCGTGGCGCATATATATGGCTAAACAAAAAACACTGTGGACCATCTGATGAACGCGAGTCAGTGAATTGTCGGCTAGTTGTCGGTAAAAGATAAAAGTTGGCCATCTACACCTGACTTTGACTCATGGTCACATTCTCCAATCAGATGGCAGAATGACAACGACTGGGCACCGACAGACAATTCACCATCTCTATGTAGCAGGACTTTTAAATATTTAGCCTGTAGAGGCTTTAGTAACAAGTTTCGTTAAGTTTTTAAATGTTTTTTTTATGCAGACGGTAGAGTTAAACGTTGGAGGGAAAGCTAACGTTTGATTTGAATTAATTTCTGTGAAAACAATTGGAGAAAGCCCGAGTTTTTAATTGGTTACTGTTAGTGCGGGTCTCAGTCTTAACACACATCCACATATGCGGAAAGATAAACGTAACATTGTAACTGAAAATAATTGTAATAATTATTTTGTAAATGAAATTCATAAATGTCGCCGATTTTAAAAATCTGAAAATGTTCGTTTGGAATCCGTTCGAATAATTAATAATTTGTACTTTTGCAAATTTTACAGTGTTTAGTTCAGCTCAAATAATTGTTAATTTTTAATTGTCAGAATTCAAAATGTTTAAATCAGCTTTCTTAAATTTTAATAATCTTTCTAGTCATTCATTTTTATCTGTTTAAATTATTTGTGATATCTTTTATAAATTTTCTTTTATTTAATAAAATTTAGTCGTCGTTAATGAAGCCGCGGTTGTTTAAAGTAATATTTTTATTAACTACTCTGGCTCCAGCTTTCATAATTTTTCAGTCTAGTGTCGTCTAAAATTTTTTATTTCAGGTGTCATATCAGGAAAACACGCGTACTCATTACTGAGTACGTAACCTTTACGATCCCTTCTCCCATGTCTTGCATTTAGCCTAGAAGCTAGTTAGGAGATAATTTGGTTTTGCCCAAATATTTTAATTTTTGCCCCTTGAAGTTAGGTCGCTTTAAGTACCTTTTTTCTAATTCTATTCCAGAGCTACGTTCCCCATATGTCATCCGTGACAGTATACTTAAGACCATATGTCGTAAATTTCGTCAATACCTACATAGGTTACAATACGAATGTAATAACATTATCGTCATGTGATTAGGTCATATACATTTTAATGAAATTGTGCACTAGTAATCTATAAAAGTTATAATTTTCCTTTGACTGTATCAACATTTTAAAATATTTTCAAACAAAATAACAACAGCGTTAAACCTTCACTTACTTAATACAGTTTAATAGTCAGCGATAAAGTTAATAAAATATTTACCGTAAAATGGACAGTAATTATTGAAGTTGCTGGCTGAAATTCGAAAACACTCATCTCTCTAACGGCATTATCTATACATGGTGCAGTGCATTGAGAGAAGGTTTGTGAAATACACACTGTTTGCACTGGGTCGTCCTGCGAACTTATGAACTTTGTTGTTGGGAGATATTACGTAGAAAGCTAAAAATGCAACACTTCGCTATCACATACAATCTCAGCGATGTACGAAAATCTGTCGTAAGCACCCTCTTGCAACTCCAATAGCATGTAGATGGTCGCAATGTAGTTGTGAAAATGACCGGGAGATGTCAATAGTTTCGTATGAATTTCTGTTGCGAATTTGTACGAGCGCTAAAGTTGTAGCAACTTCATCACTGAAAGCTTATACAAATATATTGTTAAAAAAATCACTTTAGGTAATAATGATTCCTGTGATAGTAAATGTTTTGTTTATTTTCTGTGACATAATTTTTCGGGAATACTGTTATATTATAATTTTCAAACTTTGACTAGTTTTTTAGTTGACCTTGCACGCCATGCCTTTGTTTGAATTTGGATTACGGCGGCTGAAACGCGTAGAGTTCAAATCGCGTTTTTGCAACGTGGATTTAACTTTCGTTATGGTGTGTGTAGTATGAATATTCCAAAATATGCCGAAAATCATGCACTGGTCTAGATGCTGCGTTTCATCATAGAAATAGGCCTACAGGACAGTTAATACTGAAGAATTTTAGAGTTAAGATTGCCGAACATTTGCCAACACCAGTCCTCAGTCGGTAAATTTTACTTTGAAAACGAAATTAGTTTAACTGTTCGTGATCTGCTTACTTCCATTCCAATTTGAGATTAAATCTTTATATTCGCCGTGTTTGCTTGAATCACAGATAAATCATAGTGATAAATAAATCGACACATTAAGTAAGTTAGATATACTTGCGTATTCGATATGATCGATGTAAAGTAGTTCACGTTTCGATGCAAAATGGTGACTAGAAATTCTGCTGTGAATTCACAGAGGCAGCACTGTCGCCACATGTCCTTGTCTTCCACTAGAAATTCTTTTGATACCGGATCTTCTTTATAGTTATACCGTCGATAGTCGTAAGGTACTCAGTAAAAACACCCATTCTTGCATCACTTCTTTTAGTTGAAAAATTTTTTTAGCAATTTTAGTTTTCAATTGGCCTTATTTTTTTCATGGAGCTTAGCAATAGGAAACTTCACTAGACATTTATTGAAGTGCCACAAGAGGTTCACACTTCGACGGTAAACAGATAGAAATGCTCAAATGCTGACATTAGTTTACTACACACAGAGCCTAGTACACTGAACGAATACACGAGATGTAAGATGAACGAGGAGGATGAAGCATGCTACTCTTTGTGTGTAGCCGACCGGGCAAGTATTAGGAAGTGTGCTGTGAGGGTAGAATGAAAGAGTGTAGTGTAGTGGATAGACAGGCGATCCATTCACTCGCCTGCCACCCCCACAACTGTACAGCTTGACGGAACAACTGCTCGGTCCACTCGGCCTATATGAATAGGTTGGCGAGAGCGTAGTCCAGCACAGTGTGCCGGGAAGTACGCACCTGCTCCCCCCCTTTTTTCAATATTATGCTGCTCCATTTTAAAAATATTAAATGTCGAAAAAAATGTATGGTATTAATAGTATGTATTGTGTTATTTTGCTGACAAGAAACTATGTGTAATACCTGCGACTACAACCTTGGACAAAGGACTGTTGTTGAGTGTCTCGGTACACGAACTTCATACTGGGAAGCAACTGCGTGAAATGCGTGCCGACTCCACAAAGAGGCAGCACCAAACACTTTGAACCATGCAACATCAAAGATAAACCATGAACGGGAAAGCCATCAATTAGAGAGCAACAATGTCAGGCCGTCCAGAAATTTGTAATCAGGTCATCAAATAAATAAATCCAATGTGTTGCAAGGCAACCGGTAGTAAAATTACCATTGTTAGATAATTTAATTATGTTAGTATGCAGATGCTGTCATTTACTCGCAGAAAGTGCTCGAAATGACATCTTGTATCATCTCATATATGCACATGTCGGGTCATGCACTGTCGCATTATGTTAAATACTTCCACATTCGCCATAGAAGATCCAAATGAGGGTATCAGCATACTTGTATCCATAACATCGTTCAGTTATCTAACAATATTAATTTTTTACCGGTTATCTCGCAACACATTGCACTAAACTTTCACTAACAACTCAAAAACTAAGAATTTTCGCATCTGTGACTATACGAACTGTTTATGTTGTTTTGGTGTAAGGAACCCAACTTAAAGTATTTATGAAACAGCTGTATAATAAATGTTTTCTCTGAGTTGCTGACAATACTAGGCTGGAGGTATGAGCACTCGAGCCTCGTGGTCACGCTCCGCCCCTTCAATCAACGGCGGAAAGGCGAGGCAACTGGAAGAGAAGAATGACGACGTCCTCACAAACCACTTTCCACGTTTCCTGTGTTGGCACCTCACAGTTTCGTGGCGCTCGCTCGTGTGCGTGGGGAGGTTACCTCAGGTACGCGAGAACTTTTTATTTGAGGGGTTGGGGGAAGTGGAGAGCCAGGCAGGAGTAGAGGCGGAGTGGTAGCTCCCCCCTGAGGGGTGCGTGGGAAAGTCGTGACGTCGGGTCGTGCCTCGCGGATCACAAATAATAGCTGGGACGCGTGTTGCGGGCAGCCGCCGCGCGGATCGAAGTTCCGTCCAATCCGGGTCTGCGGTATCTTGGGGAGGAGGTTGGGGGAGCAGGGGTTTATCTGACGATGCGTCTCGGCCGTAAATTCCCCTGAGGCGTGCGAGGGTCGCGCAGAGTGTTCCACCTCCAACACCTGGGGTTGCGTTCTTCCGACCTTATGGACGACACGACGTCCATCTATAGTACACAGCAGTGTAAACGGCTACGAGACGAGTAATTTGATATTATGGCACTTGTGGCCCATCCATATAGTCGGGAATTATCCGTAAATCGCTTTATAAATGTGTAATAACTAATAAGTAGCGTAATGCAAAATTCACGTTATTTTCTGACAGCTGACTAGACTGCAAGTTACTATTATAGGCTCGTTTGACGTCTCCTGCTGGCCGATATTGTCATGACTTGCCGCGGAGAAAGCTAACACGGTAGAGAGGCCAATCTCTGTAAAGACGTAACACACGTAAATGACATAACATGAAAGTTCGTGGCCAGTTGAATCGTTTATTGTGCTCTGTTATGTAAAGGAATGTGAGGTTTAGTCTTCTATGAAATGATAACAAAAATTTTGCATGTCTCTAGCAACAATACACACGTACAGCGCTGGTGTGGGCCCTGCTTTAATCAACTTACTGGTCAGCTGAAGCCAGCTAGTTCAGAGGTACAATCTGACAGGAAAGGTTTAGTAGGCCTAATTCATTTTCTTTTAACACGTGTTTGATTTGTTAACAATACCTAGAGCCAGGATTTAATGTCGTAATTGTTTTTTCAACATTTCGTTTCATTGGTCATGTGTAGAGCCAGTGATTTTTGGTGAAAAGAATTCTGCAACAACTTGTTTCAATGCCTTACGTGTACATGTTTCTCTGCTTCGTGGTCAGTGATTGGAAGTTTTTAAATTTCGGCGTCTCCGGGTCCTACCCGCAAATCACGGACGTGTTGTGTCGTGGTAACATTGTTCTTGTTCGTGAAGTCAAATGAGCCAAGCCTCTGCCCTATTATATTCTGCCAATAACCTCGAACCAGAGTGCACGTAAGGCATTGCAACAAGTTGTTGCAGAATTTTTTTCACCAAAAATCACTGGCTCTAGTTATGTGCACATCTGCTGAGCTATATCGTCTGTGATTGGATGCTTTTACTCTCACTTGTCTTGGCAAGTTACAGAAGTACGTGTCACAATAATCTTATTATAATATGGTGCAGTCAAATAAGTAAACGTGTATGTACAAAGACACGCTGCCAGTAACCATGAAGCAAAGCTACCGATGTGCATCGTAGGGACCCTGTTTTTTTTCGCGAAAATAATTTTGCCCCAGTTTGTTTCAGTGCCTTACGTGCACATATGAAATTCTGCTTCATGGTTATTGGCAACGTGTCTGTGTGAAGAGCCGTATCTCATTTGACTCAGCCAATTACAAAAACTTTCCTGCGACACCACACGTCTGTGATTTGCCGGTAGAATCTCAAGGCTCGTGACAGCTAAAATATCCAATCACTGACCACGCACCAGAAGTGCAGATGTGCACGTAAGGCACACAAACAAAGTGAGGCAAAATTCTTTGCGCGAAAAACAAGGGTCCCTATAGCATGAAAGACACTGAAACAAAGTGGGGCAAAAATCTTTTCTCGACAGAATCGTGGCCCTAACAATTCCGTACACAGGTTACAAAAATCGGATATTTTCCGACTCAGCAGCAGGACACACGTGTCGCATATCAAACTGCTCGTCCAGGAGTCCCGCACGCTGCTGTGTATGGTTGTCCGCACTTATAGTTTTCACCTTGTAACTGAGGCTGTAGCCTTCTTGAGAAACGTAAACGGGGAGGATTTGCGCTGACAGTGTGACCTGAATTTTAAATGTGCTGAGAATAACTTCACATATTCTGGGTCGCTATGTTAGTTGGGTGGGAGCATACAAAATGTAAAATAAGTCCAACAAATTCTCGTCAAATCTAAAAATTTTAAAAATTTGAAAGCCAATTCCACGAATACAGTTTTCATTTAATCCCTCATGACATATTTTTACGCTGAGTATTATATTATATTATATCCATATATGACTTACTATGGAGTAAGTTCCAAGAACTGTAAAAAATTTACTTTGAAATGCCATTATACAAAAAGAAAACTGAAGTATATAATTTTTTATTAGATGAGAAAGTTATCAGAAATAATGCTCACAATTCTGAAATTAATCGGTAACATTATAAAAGTGAATTTCTAGCGGCCAAGCGATTTATGATGAGTGATTTACTACATCTTTGCAGGTAATTTACCATTGTGATAATGTTGTGATGTTAATTTTCGTTAATTTATTCATCTCATTTTATTTTTTTAGTTGAATAATTTAATACCTTAAATTTAATAGTGTGTAACATAAGGTCAAGCACATCCAACATTCCCACAGTCAAAAGTTACTGAAGTGTCATGCTTCAAGCCGGAAACTTGTAACCGAATAATGTTCATCGTTATTCTACTAGAATGTTTGAATCCTCAACAATAAATGTGTGGTGTTTACATATTCTCCTATGCCAATAACTTAATGAATGAATGCATTGTAATACGGGTGGGATATTAAAGGTCGTAATTTATTTAATTTGGTCTGTGATGGGATGAACAAGTGTTTATACAAGGAGCAGTGTGGTTTTCGCTCAATAATGAATGGTAAAAATTTCAATAAATAAATTTTAAAGATTTTCACTCCTTTGTAAGTTGTTCAACGAATGGCAACATTTTTTACTTACTCTACCGCCGTCATAAAGGAGAGTTTTAAAATCGGAAAATGTCTTGGTTGAAGTCCTTTAATTTTTTAAAAATAACTTCTCAGTTTCCGTAGTTGTTACAAGTTAACGTGGCTTTTTCTCCTGTATTATTTATGTAACAATATGTCTAGTGGTTTTAACGGTAAAAAATCTCTGGTACGCAAAATATTTATGTAAATGTTTCCACTGCGCGTTACTCATACTTCTCGACCACTTCACTGACCCCATGCTAATTTTCACGTACTTAAATAGTGATGAATTGCTAGCTTTTGATAAACGTTTATATTACTCATTCCCATTACAAAATATTTTGAAAGTTTAAACACACTTATATGTGAGCCCTTCTACTTGCCTTCAAGACTATCACTGATGTTACGTATACCTAGCTTGTATGTATATAAGGGCAAATTATCTATTAATATGCTCGGAGGTGACGAACTGCCATCTTAAGAAAGTCGCAAACAAAATTTACGCAGACCTCTTAAACATTTAAACTTGAACGGATATTAAATTCAAATACTTTATATTTCAAGACCAACAAAGCACATATTAAAACTAGATCAATATAGGAACAGCATACTTGCTCATATGACTGCAGCGTTCATACATCAAGGTAATGTAGCACTCATGTGTATTTACATCAGAAAATGGAATTAGATCGAAAAAAAATTTTACAATTGCCAAGATACCTCACGTAAGTGAGGATTTTTGTTGAGCCCTTACCAGAGAGGTCTTGAGCGATGGTGAGGTTTTATGAGGTGCGTAAGAAGCGACGGAATCCGAATGCAGGAGACATGGGCGTGCCGCAGGCCATCAGCAACGTTCGCCACGTTCCAGACATGAAATAAATCGAGAACAACCCCGCTGTAAATCAAACTTGAATCTCCGAGGTCGGAGCGAGTCTTATTTATCGGACTGTGAATTTTAACGTGTTTATTCATAAGATGCAAATAAAAAAAGTACATTTCAATGTCTTTCACATGCATGTGCCAGCAGACATTTTTGAAACACCGGCCTTTATTTCTTCATCGCAGAGAAAGAAAGACGCCCTAAAAAGAAAAATCTCAATTTCGAAATGGATTTTTTTTCCACGTCCGCAAGAACACGAAATCCCGAGCTACCCTCCAAAGCCGCTGGGAATTTTAAAAACGAGGCCGAAAACCGCTCTCCTCGCACTTTGGAGCCTGACCTTTCCATAACCGCGACGTGATACAACTTCCCGCCGTGCAGCACGTGGGCGATACGGCCAGGAAGATACCCCATTTTCCGGCTTCCCTCTCCCTACCCGCACAGACGTGCTGCGGCCCTGTTTGACCTCACCACCACACAATCAAGGCAAGCAAATGGCTCGGCGCGGCCAACAGTGCAGTATTAATACCCGCAGTATCTTTACATCCATCCAGTCGTTCTGGTCCTCGCGAGATCCAGCAGCATGCCCTACAATACTGCCGGATATAAAGATACCACTCATATATCTCGCTTCCCCAATTCTTCCTTTCCACCGAAATATTTTCAGAGCGTGGGTTTAGTCAATGCCTCTCACCTAACTAGTTAAAATCGAGCGAGCTCGCGCAACGGTAACACGTTAGACTTGCATTTAGGAGGACCCAGGTTCGAATCCCGACTCGGTGGCCGGCCATTATGATCTCGGTTTTCTATAATTCCCCAAAAACGCTCCTGGATGATGGGATGGTTCCTCTATGTAAGCCACTGTCTAATCCTTCCCTACTTCCTCTCCTTGTGTTAAGTGAAACATTGTCAGTAACAATCAAATATCCTCGCATACTCTGTTAGATAATTAGTGGAATATTCACAGTTTCAATAGGTTGCAAGGTTTTTCACTGGAGAAGCTGGTTTTGACAAAACTGACTTATAAAAAAGTGCAAAAACAACAGATTGGGGTAACATGTTGAGTTAGCACTACGGTTTAAATATTTAACTAAAATGTAATATGAACCATTTCATACGCGTACCCCTATTTACAAATCAAGCATGCTATATTTTGTTCGTTTTTAAACTGAATTGTGTTATTACTTGCAAATGTACAATAATATTTACAATAGGCCTACATAATAAAAAATAATAATTTTTGTTTTTATAGTTGTTTTGGATAGTTGGCGTTTTAGTAATGTTTAGTACCGCTGTGTTGGTCATTGTGAAGTTACGAAACTTTGAGAAACTCTGTCTACTATGAACATTTTATTACTAAGAAAACGTTCTGCAAAAGCAACACACATCACCAGTAAACAATAAAAAGTTTCTTTAGCGGCAATTATAAACATTAAGTGTTTATCGCAGGCTAGTGGCTAGAGCGCATGTGTGACTTGCTAAAATTCGTAGATTCAATTACCCCTGGTATTCCTAAATACATTAACTTTTACATGTGCTTTTATTGAGCTTATGAATTAGTTTTAAAAAAAAAATCAGAATTACACTTAATTTGAAATCACACATTTTTGTACATCTAGGTTAACAAATTGTTTAGTTTCCAATTTATATAGTCAAACATCAATAATTAAGCCAGTGAGTTTATTTCGTTGATGCAATATGTAGTTTTCGGCATATTCTCGATGGAGATATTACAATAAATTAAAACCTGTGGAAAAGCACTGGAAAATAGTGAATACTCACTGTTTCCAAATTAGAATGCGGTCGACGAGACTAGAAGCCTAATAAAAATACGTAAATACAGGACATGGTTGAAGATGTTAGTAAGCCTAGATAGACTAAGACAAACGGTAATTTTTGTAAGGTTTTTATTTCTTGGTCCCCGTTTGTCTTGGTTATTTTTAGTAAATTTCGCCGTAAGTTGGTATTACTAATGTTACCAGGTTACGTAACAAGTTTTAAATATATATACTGTATATGCTAGTTTTATGGAAGTAATTTTAATGTCTAGTATTATATAATAGTGTTATTTATAATTATGTAGCGTATAATTACTCCGGAAAACCTCTAAATTGTATATTTGGCAAACCTCAAGTGAATTAGACTTGACAAAAGAAAAGAGGTGCGTTGCGAGCGTTGTGTGACGTGATAGCGAGGCAACAGCTGATTGCGAAGGCAGGAACATACGGAAAATAACAGAGTCTTGAAACAGAAGCCGACCGGGACGTATGCAAGTGTTTCGCAGAGTCCGTGGTGCGCGACGTACTGCCTCGAGAGAGAATGGGGGAGTGGTTAATACGTCTCACAGAATTGTGGTAGTGAAGGCGATATAGTTTTTAGATGTTACCCCAATAATGAACGAGTGCGTCGGTATGGCGGTGAAATTGCAGTAACCGGAATTTACATGCAAATTATATGGTATATTTGCATGAACGTCGCGTAACTTCGAGGGACTACGAGACTACCACACAAGGCGTCCACTTTACAACGGTCAACGAGCGACATGAAGGGAAGACTTCCTCAGGTCAAACAGCAGACTTCTGAGAGGTTGGCCTCTGCCACAGTACGGGATCAAAACCAGCATACAAGGTAGGAAGAGAAACGACTGTTACTTTTTACGTCTACTAGAAGTGAACTTTGCCTCACGTATTGCTTCGCGAAAATAGTGTGCGGCTAGTCTGCACCAGCTGGTAACTTTTTTGTAAAACTGAAAATTTTAAAATAAGAGGTTTGCCAAGGATTAAGAATGACTAACTTTGATTATAAATCCGGTACCGGTACTTTGAACTGAATATTTAGATTGTAGTTTATAATTTTCTACAGACGTGTACAATAGTAGACTGTTGATTGGTTATAGTATTTGAAATATTAAATGCATTTACAATATTGCCGTAATATATTTAAATCGTTAATAAATGCTCCGTTTGGATGGCCCTTTTCAGGTTGTTCGTCCCGCTAGTCATATTTTTATTAAATTTTGGGGGAGGTGTCAATACATAGAGTGAGGCACTTAGTGTACCCCCAAGGAAGGGAGAACATCTCAAGACAAGGAGAAGCGCTTCGTATAAAAACTGCATCGCTCATCTGATACAAATAAACCTAATACGTTTCTTTAGAGAAGGGATATTCATGTTATCACAAGAAAACTTTCTCAATACGTTGAAAAATAACTATTCTAAAAGATTTAAGACATTTCGTGAAATATGTTAGATATAGATCCTACCCCAATGAGGAAACATGCTATACAGGATGTCCAGTAACTGCCGTGCGGTAATCACACCACGCGAATCCTGAGCTACATTGGAGACAAAATGCTAGTGACAAAATGTTGTCCGGCAACATTTTACGAGCACAATGCGGAAACGCAAAACAGAGAAAGTCCTGTATTGCGCTCCACGTCCGGGTATTATTTTGTTAATTTAACTCCAGTAGACGTAGAATCATATTTTAACTGCTCGTAGATTGAAACTGCGCCCATAAAATGATGGCAAGAACAGCAGAAGTAAGATATATGTTGTGCGGAAGAGGGAACTTATTTCGTATAACGTTATAACATTGTGCACGTAAAATATCATCGCACAAACATTTTGCTACTAACATTTTTGTCACCAATTTAACCCAGGATTCGCGTGGTGTGGTTACGCCAGTTCTTGGACATTCTATATAGGTCTGCGAAATGGTAGAAATTGATTTGCCTTGACCTGCTTGTATAAACCGCATTCAACTTTTAACACAATGCAGTTTTGTTTTAAATATAAGCATTGGGACGAAATGTAGTGCAATGCCCTTTGTATCTTTTTGGTTTCATTGGACGTAAAACAATACACCAAACTAAGTAATTTTCTATATTTTTTATTGCAACCTTACATGGCCATGTTTCAGGAGAAATTACAGCGGATTTATAAGTAGTTATTATGAGATTTTGTCCACTTGATGTATTTTTTTTAGACAAATTTAACATTTAGTTCATAGGCATTCGTAACCATTGTCTACAAGTATTCCATAGCTGGTTGTAGGCGCGTCATAGATAGTGTTTAAATTTATTAACTGTTTTTTAAACAATTCAGAAACCAAGCGTGTACACAGTTGTAAACCAATTTCAAACTATATAAAATTGGATTTTAAAATTGTGTTTTTAAGCTTCTTCGTCCACGCAGAGTTTAAAATTGTTCTAACTGCATATCCACATAGCGAGTAAGTATCTAGAAAGACGCGGACACAGTACGATAGTAAGTAGGTAAACTGTTATTTACTGTCTATTGCTTTCGAGGAGAAACATTTTAGATCGACTACACGAGGTGCTGCAACAGAAACACGTTTCGACTCGCATTTATGTAGGCCGGATTTCAATTCCCAACTCCGGCCATCCTAATTTCGGTTTTAGGTGGTTTCCCGAAACCGCTATAGCCAACTGTACGAATGGTTATTTAATATTGGCAAAGGCTAATTACTCTGCTAGTGTGAAACTGTAAAAAAAACAGTTTCTAATGAATTCGCTGTCGACGAGACGTAAAGCTCACTTAATTTTTTTTAGATGGAGTGGACCGCAAACGTGGTGTCATGTTACGTACTTATCAGTGAGTCATAATCTTAGAGAGGGTGGTTTATACGCGCCAAGTTATCCGTGTAGTAAATACTGCGCAGTAAATATTATATAAAGTGTAATGTCAAGTAATGTAGAATTTTTCACAGGGTTATTTTCTTAGAACAAAAAAAGTACTGAGACGCTTTGTAAGTTTTAACTCTACTGTCATCACTAACTTACACACCTCAAAAAGAATCCACGAGCAAATGTAATTACTGCTTACCGGCTATATAACAATCATGTATAGTATCGCATATTATAGTCAGAATGTTTTTCTGTTGTTTTCAATATTACTGATTTTATGTCTACCACTTTTTCCCCTAATGATTACAATATCTTATCTATTAAAAAAAAAACTAGTTTAACATAATTAAGATGTTGAATAGCAACATGTACAATCAACAAACTTTCACACTGTTAGTTTTCGTATTTAACTTTATATTATTAAATAATCGAATTTAGCATTCTTATTACGCAACATCTATAATTAACGTATCAGCTTTCACACAGTCATATTTTTAACCCCGACGCAAAAAGAGGGGTGTTATAAGGATTGACGTGTCTGTCTGTGGTATCGTAGCTCCTAAACGAATGGACCGATTTTGATGCGTTTTTTTTTTGTTTGAAAGCTAACTTGATCGAGAATGTTCTTAGCTATGATTCAAGGAAATCTGTTCAGCCGTTTAATGCCAATTAGCTCTTTTCTAGTTTATGTTTAGTGAATGTGAGCAATTCTACTGGTCTGATCGATTTGAAATTTAGTATCTTGTGAGTCGGAGGTTTTTTAAATTTTAAATTAAATCTTAACTTACTTTTTATTATTCAATAAACACATATAAACAAAATTGTGCAATACCAAAAATCTGATTACACTACTGTCTTGTATTCAACATGGTTGTGTTTATACATTACTATTAAGCCTATCAAAGATAAATAAGTCACCAAGTAATTAATTCCACACTTGTAAGAAACTAAAATATTTATTATTGCATAACACTGGAACAAATATTCTTACTTTGATGACCGTAATTATCAGAGACCTCCTATGTTGGTGTATACTTTTGCGCTTACTTGTTTTCAAGGCCTTGCGCGCACATTCTCAGCATTGCTTTATGGTCAGTGGTTGGCGGTTTTTAACTCTTCGCGCTTCGTGAGTATCTGGCGCAAAACACAGACGTGTGGTGTTTCAGTAACCTTATTATGATTGACACTGTCAAACGAGCAACGCCTCTGCACATATACGCTACCTAATAACCACAAAGCACATATGCAAATGCGAACGAAAGGCACTGTAACAAATCGATGCAAAAATCTCATCGTCAAAATCCAGGGTACTTTGTAATTGGTAATATCTATGTAATAATCACGCTTGAAAGCTTTCTTGGACTCTGTTGTCATACATTTTGCAACGCCATCAAGCCACTCTTGTAACGAGTTTGATAAACTCATCCCATATTCTAAAAAAGTAGGTCTTGCAACCTCACGATACATCGCACCTTGATAAGAAGACGGCCACAGGTGCGAAAATTTAATGAACTAAAGTGGCGTGGCCGCATTGTTAAAAAAATTCTTCTATTTGTTTCTACAGGGCCACAAGTAGTGTGAAAAGTATTGGAGGTAGGGCGTAATTGGGTCTATATGGCACTTCTGTAATTCAGTCTTACATTTTAGTTCATCGTGGCCATATCTCATTAATGGCAATATTACATGTAAATATGTATTTAGTTTTTTTTCTAATTTTTTTTTCACTTTTATACAGACGCATCTATGTTTATGGCCATTTTCAGGAAATTCAAATTATTTCACTTTATGATCCCTGTACATCTGACCAAAGCATAAATGTTATTGTCGTGGTACATTTAATTATCTGAAAAACAGAAGAAACGTGTGATTAAAAGGGCCCATTTATGTTCATGTTAAGTGGGCAATAGTCGTACAGTCTGCCAAGTAAATTGGATTACCATTTTAGACAAATGACATGGACACAGCGGATGTGTATAACGTGAAATAACTGTGCACCTCTTTTGGATCAAATTTTAACATGAACGAAAATTGTACAAATTATTATGACATGAAATGAAAGAAATTAAAGTCGAGAAGGAAGGACTATATGAAAATAAATACAAATTGATTTATGAGGTTAATGAATTCAGCATTGTTAACGTTCATCGCCGAAAAAGTGAGACCTTCGGTGACACACTAACTTATTCCTGAATGCACTCAGGCAACAGGACTCAGTACTGCTAATAAAATAAATACTTCCTTCTGTGTGAAGCAAAGCATATAAAGCCACAGCACCACAATTTCTTTTAAAAATTCATTGTTTTTGTACCGACCCAGAGGAGAGAGTAAAAGTAAATTGTGATAAACTAATAATTTCAAATTATTGTTAACCCTTAAATACGTCGATGGGCCGCTAAGAAAACAAAATGGGTAGCTTAAATAATCAAATATAAAACAGAAATAGTAACTGTGACAAACTTAGCCACGTGTAATATGTGTAGTGTGTCAATTCCAATAGATAAGTCCAGTTATTAAATTAGGTGCATGGATTGTTACATCATTTTCAGGATTTCGTCTTGTTGTTTTGCTCTATTCTGTTTCAATGTCGCCCATATTGTTAACTACCTAATTGGTTAACTTAGCGGTCATTGATGCATTTAAGGGTATACACATAACTTGAAAAATTATTTCTTACTTATTAAGAAGTCGTTAGGGTGTAAGTTATTTTTAATTTGTAATTTAACTGTTTTTGTAGCTTCTTAAACTTTTAATACTCTAACAATTATTGTATACATCAAATATAATACTATTTAATTTTATATAGTTTAAAAAGCATTGAAGTATTCGTTGTCATATAAAAAAGCAATGGAATAAGTACATCCGCATGGGAGTTACGAAGCCACAGACACACGCACAGATAGACCTAGGTATAAAACTGATTATAACATGTCTCATGTTTACTTATTACTTTCCTGTATTGTCGTCATACGATATTTGGTAATAATGCTTCTTTTCGCACAATAATCTCTGATAAAATGTAAAGTTTCACCTACCCCGCAGAGGAGTAAAACATAACAGTAAAAGAAATATTATATTTCATATATATGGAATTTTCACACAAATTCGAAAAAGAGCTCATACTTTTTAAAGAGTTAGACTTTCATCAACTACAGCTAAGAACTATCCCGAAGAAACTATATTTCAATTTAATAAATAAATATTTCAATAGGTCCAGGCACGTGGGACCTACGAAGCCACAGAAAGACACACAGACAGACACAGCCATCAAACTTAATAATATTCCTCTCCTTTTAGGCACGGAGTTAAACACTTTACTTAAAACCTGTCTATGTTTTCATTATGCATGCATCTATTTAAATGATGTTTTGCAGATGACGTGCATTTCCACTAAAATGTGATGTACACTAATTTTATTCTATTAATGCTGGCAATATTAAATAATACTTGAGATGAACAACTAGCATATCTGTTTGTTCATTTTGGCCATAATGGAACGAACTGAGATTCAACTATATTTCTATATGGCCATAAGCACAAAAATTTAATTATAGCTAAATATATAACACGTAATCTAGATTTGTAATATTGTATTTAAAGAACTCCCAAGTTTGTGTCCGTCCACAAGAAATTAAATAAGCACAGTACAAACCCAAATTTCTAAAATTGTTTTATATTAAAATGTAACTATCTCAGAACTACCACTTTTGCACTTGTGGCCGTCTACCTCCCAAGGTGCGATACAAAGGAATTCTTCAATACGGTAATGCATGCATGATTGAGTTACAGCCCAGTAGAGTCTACTAATCGCAGAGGATAGTGACATATCAGCACAAAACGCCAAAAGAAAATGGTCTGGAGCAGCATTTATGCTGGGATAAAGTGCCTTACGTGCACACCTGCAGCTCAACTTCATCGCTGTTGACAAGAGTGTTTATGTGCAGAGTCGTTATTCATTTGACTGTGCCAATCAGTACACAGATAACTGCCACACACCACGTCTGTGACTTGCGGGTTTAACCTCCACACGCTGGGTGTTACGGCATCCAATCACTGACCACATAGCAGAGATGCAGGCGTGCACGTAAGGCACTGAAACAAAGTGCTGCAAAAATCTTTTCGCGAAAACTACCGGGCCCTAGCCATCCAGTATAAAGGAATAATAAAATTATATACCCGTCATCCAACCGCAAATTTCAGTACAGAGTATGTCAATTTTGCCATCAAGCAGACACACTTTAGAACCAGGTCGTAATTTGTGTAGCAACCCTGGATCCTTTGCACACGAACAAACTATTGTATGGAACATCAGGCACGTTACATGTACACATCTTGTGCTCTACGAGGTCTGATAGTGTATTTGATCGGGGGAATATTACAGTTTCTGCAACAAATGTTTACCTGGTACAATAAACATCCTGACAAAGATTGCAACAACTATACGAAACTGTGCAGGAAATAACCTCGTGGTCTAAGCAGATACATGGATTGTATTTTGAGATAATTTTCGTACTCAACTGACTGTTGTAAATTGAGGTCGGAGACGAGAGAAGTGACGTCAGAACCGAAATAAAATAGAGCTAGGAGAAACCCTTGCACGACCCACTCCCAAAAACTGCCGTGAGAAGGAGGGGGGGAGACGGAATGAATAACTATCAAGAGCGACACGATCGGGACTGGAAGGCATTACTTGGCGGGGTCGCCCTCTTTCATTCGTCTTGTCGGCTGGGTGTTACAGGCGCGCCGATGGCCACGACCCCACGGCAATAAACATGGTAAAGGGCGCGATTTTACTGCGAGGCACGACCCCGGGCAAGATGTCATTCCCCGCCACATTACCCTTCATGCCCCGCTCACACGAGATCCTCCATAGCAGGACGAGTTATGTGGCGCGTAAAGCAGAGGGACGCTGCATTTTACACGAGTCCTGGCGCCGCCGACGCAGAATTGTCAGCGAGGCCGTCCTCTCCCCTCGGAGCCGCAGCGGGCCTTTGCATTCCAGATGAGCCCGCAGACACACACTTCGCAATTCCACCACTGCTGCGGGGACGCGCGGCCGGAATAAACAAATCTGCCCCGAGCCGCCGCCGGCGTCGTAGCGTCGCGACGTTCGGTCTGAGTGCACACGACGGCTCATATGTCCGACTGAGGATATTTCTGGAAGAAGCACACATACGAAATAATGGTGCTTTCAGATAATGAGGTTGAAAGGTTTTGTTCTAGTACATTAGAAATACAATAATTGAAGTTAGTTGCAGAGTGCCGATAAGGTGAAATTACACATATTGTAATGAAATTATTAACTGTAACAGCCCTCCCAAATAATAAACCAAATTATCTGTAAATCCATAGATGTTGGTGTACTCAGATGTTCCACTACAAATAAAATACTCTCCTAACCTTCATCGCTGGAGTACCTTAACATAAATGTGACGGAACATACTACACAATATGGTGGTCCCATTTAAACTATTTCCAGAAAAAAAGTGCACAGTTGTTCTGCGTGCTTCTCTTGCGCAAACCTCCTCAATTACAGCAGTGAAGAACAAAAGGTAACGTAAGTAGGCTTTACGTCGCGTCGATAGCGAGGTAATTAGAGACGGTGACATACAGCTTGCTACAATAACGGGAGTTGGGAGCGGGTTGGCCATGACCATTGTTAAGGGACCATCCCAGCTTTCGCCTGAAGTGGTTTCGGGAAACCATGGAAAATATAAATTATGATGGTCGGGGATCGAACTCGGGTCCTCCCGAATGCGAGTCGAACGTGTTACCGTTGTGCCACCTCACTCCGTATATTAAAGAACGTGTTAATGCCAGTTGTTTGGTGCATGAGTCCAGACTTCAACACATGTGCTAATTCGCCATGAGGGTTCATAAAGGGAATCGTTAAAAAAAAAAAAAAAAAAAAAACCTGGCACAATACCGCTGACGATCTGAAAGATTCTGTGAGATAAGCTTTCGCTCAAGTTTTACCAGCAATGTTCCGAAATATGTAGCACAGAACCCGGTGACGCTTTAACCTTTGCCGTGTGATGGACGGTACGCACACTATCCTTTCAACAAGTAATTGTTCATAATAAAAACGTTTCTAAAGAGCTGTTGTTCGTGTTATTTGCTTTGAGTTTAGGGAACTACGGGTTTATGGTAGTTATTATAGGGGTAGATATCTGCTCTCGTATAAACTCAAATAATAACTATCGCAAAATTAATAGAAAAAGAGAGCATGGCCTAAGCAAACCTAGGAAGGGGGGGGGGGGTCAAATTATGTCTCTGCCCCTCTTTCTTTTCCCACATTTGTCCACTTTCCCACATTTACATTTCAGAATGACATTGGATTATTTTTAGTAGTAGGGAAAGTATTTAGACGATCACACCCAAAGTAGTGCAACATTTCAAAACATACTGCAAGTTTTTTTTAAAGTAATTTTTCACCCCGCCTCCCTTCCTCAACTCACAGAAAAGTTGGCACGCCCTTGTATGGGTACAACAGCTTGGCGTCGAGTCTGCTGCCGGACTGTAACGATAGTTTTCCATGTTCCTACTTCATAGAATACAATACAAGTAGTGAGTCGCCAACGTTACTGGACAACAGATGAACACAAATATGAAGCAACAATTCACTACTGGTGACGTGAACCACTTATAGGAATCTGAAGAATGTAGCTCGAAACTGTGCTTTAACTGGAAAACATCTCATAGATTTTAATTATTTTATCTTGAATTAAGTTGACTTGGGATTATAAACTGAGCTTCTTACCGATATTACATTAACAGTTCGTGTCGTTAGTTTGGTACACATTTTATGGGGAAAAAGTGGCCAAAGGCTGTTTTTCCAAACGTTTAAAACTGTTGGTACAAACTGCTTATAGATAAAGGGGTTTATATAGCTAAAATATAACGTAAGTAGTACTCAGTAACCATTAAATTGTGTAGCCTAAGCTTATTTTTAAACCAACGCGGTGGAACAAATCTTCAGTTCTAACGCATAGTGCTTGAGTTTTTAATTGCGTAGACGCTTACGGCTTAATGAAACAAAGCACGAGTAAACTTGTTTGCAAGGGATTTGTTGGAAATTTTCCTACAGCTATTTGTAATTCAGGTCACAGAGCAGCTCGCATCGTGTAAAATCTGATACGCTAACTCACTCGTCGATATGCACCGTCGCGTATGAACTGCATGCAGTCGTGCAGCATGCAATCACGGTATTTCAAACCACGGCTCTTTTAGTAATGACTGTTGCGTGTGTTTGACCACTCAGAGGATTGATTTTATTTTAATGAAGTCGCATGATATTCATTCCGTATTTTATCTCTGACTGTAGTTTATAAATGCGGTTTCGCAATACTGAATGTATTCGACGTGTCCAAGTAGATACGGTTTTACTCTGCGGTTGCTTTGGACATTCCTTGCGTAACTTTGACACGTTAAGGGGGATGGAGCGCCAAAGCAGTGCATTTTCACGATTTTCGACATAACTTTCCCCCATCGCTTATTATAGAAAATCAAGGCTAGACAATCCGTACATTACGTTCTTTGTACACATTCTTTTTTTATTATATAGTCACATAGGTCTACTTTCTTATTTTTGGAGCACTGATGGCAGATATGAAAAATGTCTCTTTTTACTATCTGCCTTCACTGCTCAAAAAATAAGACAGTCTGTGGCTATGTAGTAACGTAATAACTTGTACAAAAGTATCACTTCCGGATTGTCGAACCTTTATTTTCGATAATTAGCGAAGGGAAAAAGTTATGTCGAAAATTTGAAAATTCACTGCTTGGGCGCATTATCCCCCTTAAATCATCTGTATCGTATTTTGATGATATGGGATTACCAGAACAAACAGTTTTGTCACTTGATGACAATAAAAAAGCTGTCACTTTCAGCTCATGAGCACTACTTCTGAAGCAAAAGGACTTTCAGAATATATTTTCTTTCAAAATTGATGTACTCTTAGCTCGTTATAACTTGCATTGTGCTCGTACGATCGCTGAGGTACATGGTACATGCAGACTGTTTCTGTCATCAGTCTTGGCTTTTTTTAGGTCGAGTCTACGAGTTACTGTATTTACTGCAACACCATAGAATCCCAGCAACATTTTACTGCAAGGATATAGTGATTTTATGTAAACTTGTTACGTTTAGTGAAGGCACTGTAAATGTCCACAAAAGAGAGGAAGTAACTAAGCTAGTTAAACCAGATACTCTGATTAATAATTTAAATACTATTGCAGGATACCTAGTGTACTAAAACATACATTAAAATTCAAGTTTATAATTTTGGTCCACTGTATATTCTGGTCTTGTAATTGATTTAAGTTTTAATCTACGTAGCTTTCTGTAACTACAGGAACGCCAAATTACCTCTCTATACTGAGATTTCTTAGCCAGCCAATCAGTTCGTATATCCAGTTAAATGCGTTCCAATAATAGCCTTAACTAAATTATATTCATACGGCCACAATACGAACGCTATATTTTACAATATAAATTTTTCATGACTCTTAAGAACTACCTTACTAGATGTATATGAATAGAGCTTGAAAATACTCAGAGGTGTAGAGGTGGTCGGATATCGCATGGTGGTGTAGGGTACAACAACATAGTGTACACTCAGCCTAAGGGACGCTGTGGTGACTGATGTTTATCATAAATCTGCTTTGACCTATGTGGAGGGAATATACTAAAACCAGCATTAGGTGACAACTCTAGTTCATGCCAAATAAGAGAAGAGGGGGATAGTTAGCACAACTCTCTCATTACTTATATAGTTGCCCCTGGGGAGACCGGAGGGGAGGGGGAAAGCGGATTTGATACTATGAGAAGAAGTTGATCAGAAAGAGAGTTTACAGCTATGCCCCTTCTTTTTATTGTTTTTGCGATAGTATTAGTTAAAGTTTAAACGAGAACAGATATCAAACAGTTTTCAATGAAAAAAAAAATATATATATGGTTACGATTAATAAGCCCAAAATTTCGTCAGTTACATACACAGCTAAGGTGGCCGTCCGCCATCTGCCTATGCCGCCGATTGGTTTACAGAGTTTCAGCCTTATCATATCACTTTAAAACTGCTAATCGTACATGAGTGATGTCTCGTTATGAATAGCATTTGAAGAACGTTACACGTATGATATCCATTTCAAGATCACCTTTACTCATTAAAGAATGTTATTTTTGAACGATTCTTGCAACGGGGGTAAGTTGCAAACTAAATAAGTATTTTGGACATAACGGCATTGCGGAAAATGGTATGTCACAGAAAACCAGAGAATACACACAAACAAACAGACAAGTAAACAAACAAACAAATTTATCTACCTTGGTTAAGAAGGCGTGGTACGTAATTCAACGCTAAAAACAGTAATCTATAACTGTAGGTTTCTCGAGGATAATTTGCGAAAAGTAAACAATAGCAATCCTAAACAATAGTTTTAGCCAACGTTTTATACAAAATTTTTTCCAGTGCTACGAACTTCTTAGGCACAATCTCTAACACCGGAACCTCGTGCATTTAACTGCGGCGCAAGAGATCACACGTAACGAATTACAAATTATTGATAAATATTTACTCATAAAGTTGGCAAATATCATTATCTAGGATTGTGATAGAGCATTTTATCCATATTGGCTTCGAAAAAAGCGTAGGAATCAATTGATGTTATCAGCGTTTATTTATCTACCACGCACTCTTAAGTATCATCCTCGATGGTAGTGCCACCTAGCCTAATAATTATGTGACGGTTTATATATGCTCCGCTAGATGTCGGTAAGAATTCCATCACAAAACTTAAGTTATTTTAGTAGTGCTGTATAAAAGGGAAGTATAGTTTCACTGAAGCCATTTTAAGAGTTACATACACTAAAGAAATATCTCTAAGGATAATTTCTCCAACGTAATGTTGACCTTTGTAAGAACACTGAAATATATACTTATACAAAACGAAATAAAAATTGTCCATAGTAACAAATGGAAAGACAGGCATCCAATAAAAATGCGTAAATAAATGCAATTTATGGTTTTAAGTTGATACTGTAGAATGTGTGGTTCTTCTGTATTACGATTTATAGTGTTTACATTTACGACCGGAGTTATGAGACGACGTCAATAACAACATTTAAAAGACTAATTTTTCGCTCAAATATTACACGAACAAAAAAGTTAGTAAATATTTGCTTGAAAAAATATATGTTAAAGTAACGTATTTATACTACAAAAATTTGTTATTATAAAATACTATATATTTTGTCTCTTAATAGTCTCGTAATTGAATCGTGACGTTAAGAACAACTGCACAGGCAAATTTTACTTTGTTAGTTTTAAACATAAATATAGCTACAGTGACACAGAACTGTAATTTACTGAATAAATTGACAGAGAAAATTAATCAAAAAGTTAAAAAATACATATATTCTGCTTATGTTCAGATCGAACCCACGCCCATAATAGACACACGGGCTGCAACGACGCTAACCAATACTCCAACATAACATTGTATGAAACACTTCTGTAAAATGGCACACATTCAGTACTTTCGTGTAGTTTGTATGGTCTTGCATTTTTATTTTATATGCTGAGGTGAGATCCATGATGACGCATTGTCCTTTTACAGCTGCGAATGCGGCTTCCGTGTTACACAAGGTTGCGAAACCCAGCACAACTCGTAACGACATGCAGGGCTGAAATATAAGTGATGAGTAAACTCCAGTAATGTAAAATATCTCCGTAATCAGAACCACAACTGTTTTAATATAGCTGGATATATTCGGGTTCAAGAGGAAGACGCGTGAGGGAATCAGACGGCGTCTTAGTTTACCGCGGAGCCTCCTATGCGGGTCTATATAAAACCAAGGAAATGAAAAATTTACACCATTGTCGCATGAACCAACTCTTCAAACTGCTTTGGTTGCATTGGATTGATTAGTGTGCTTGACTACATTTCCTTTTAATAATTTGGGAGAAAAGGAAGTTAATATTTAATTACGAAGCTTCATGGGTCCTTTCATCGCAAATAGGACAGAAGCACATCAAAGAGAATTTGCGAGCACCCTTCGGTAAAGGACAGAGTTTAGTGCTGCAGAAGTGATATAGCGGTTGACGTATTAATAAAAGATGTTCACCCTTTATAAATACTCCATATCGGTCTGAAATTGAGTTTAATACTTTAACGAGACAGTGCTCGTGCACGCGCAAGCCAGACTAAGAGTAACACCACTTCACCTTACCTTTCTCAATAACTCCTCTTTAGGGCGCAATGCAGGGCAGCCATCTTCCCTTCCCGTTGACATCACAGGCTGCCTGGGAGGCAAGTAGCGGCCGACCTTGAAGAGCACGTGCCTAGACCATCATCAAAGGTTACCCTAGCGCCTGGAAACTTCGGACTGCAGTAAGCGGCATCCTGTCTCATCCTCGAGTCGTGAGAATGACCGACGCCGCGGCCGAGTAAAATGACTGCCCTCAGCGGCCAACAAGTAAGAGTTGCGGCGTTAGGCCAGTGCGTATCAGTGGCGGACTTGGCAGCGAAAACGACGTTGGCGAAGACGGCGGCGATAAGGAGCAGCGCGGGATAAGCACAACAGGCGATAGTGTGACAAGTGCTTGCAGCGGAAGAACTGTTGGAACGTGTTTGGAGGGTGCATTTGCGGGTGTGAAGCGGACGAGCAGGTTGATTTGTTACTGCAAGAAGTAAGCGATTTATGGAAAGTAAAGTTTTAAGAGAACACTGACTGATGTAATCTATGGACTGTTTTATGTGAGAGCGACAGACATTTATTAACTGTTTATTAAGCTGATTTTACAATTCCGCGACACTACGACAGAGACAACCGACGATGCGAAGGCCTGCGAACTTCACACACTACTTGTCGTCAATCAATTTTACAATAATGCGACAGCGACGATGCGTTTAGTTGCTTTTAGTACTATCTTTCGTCAGAAATAGTAACGAAAATGAACAAATGAATCCCGATTGCCGATTTGAATACGCGCGCCTTTATTCTATGTTTAGTTATGTTAAGTGTGTTTTCCTCTCACTGAGTTGTTGTAAAGAGATTCCCGCTTCCGAACTTCTTCAATTAACAGCTCGTCTGCACACACAACAAATTAATATATGTGTGTTTAGGTCAGACGTTAAATTTATTTGACCGGTATAATTAAACATACTATATTATTAAATGCTTACTTCCGCGTCTTTTTCGTTGTTTGTTTATAAATGCGATGGTGTTTTAGTCTTATTTTTTGTCATTTCTGTTTACAAACACTGTTGTGTTGTTATTCTTCCTGTTCGCATGCTTTGTAAAATTGGCATTAAGAGGAGAGATTTTAGATGTTAAGAAGGTGAACTGTAAAAAATAATTGTGAGTATTGATCCAAGTGTTATATAATTATTGTAGAGTATTTAAGAAGGTCTGCAGTAATGTAGGAGATATAATTCGATTCTATAATTAGTCCTCTTTCCCGATCATGCCTGGCTGCGCTCAGGACAGCCAACTTGCAACATTACTTTAACTAAGGTTAATTCTACGACAGGTTAAAAAGATAAATGTTATAAGTTTGGCACAGGGAAAATTTCTGCCGCTTGAGCGCTGGTATCGCTAGTGCACCAAACTGACGAATCACAGAGCGTTCCTTAATTTTAAGTTACATTACGTTGATAATTTGAAATGCGAAATCGGTTTATTTTCACTTTAAATTTTAATTAAATGAATAATATAATTTCCAAGTTTATTTAAATTTAATTTTACTATGGTTTCGTATTTACCTAGTCTCTTAGCGATTGAAGCGAAACTAGTGGCAGAAATTTTCCCTGTGCCAAGCTCTCCCATAAGGAAACCTATTTTCTTTCTAACCTGTTGTAGAATTAACCTTACTTTAATCGCGCGTCACATTGGCGAACTTGATTATTGCAGTTCAGACAAATAGTACAGATATAATAAAATTGTATATTACGATTTTTTAACAATCTACATATGTCACAACCCGTCCAACCAAAAAGATTCACAGAGACAAGAACTGAGGAAGATCACTATTTACAAACATATTGTTTGTTAAGCTCATAGGTAAGGGCAGGAAATTTTCGTGGATATAATGACCTGAATGTTATAATCACATGTCCTATGCACACTGAAGCCCCGACCGTTTATCCACTAGCTGCTGCTCAGTGGAACAACAGATAACAAATAGCCTGGTTTGAATATGCACAGGGCAGTGGATTTTAGCATGCAGGTCATTGAGTCCGCGAAATTTTCCGGCCCCTACTCATGGGTATTGACATCGCAAGTCCAGTAACTTATGTAACTGTCCAGTGACCCAGAAAACTGGAACGGGGGAATGTTATCATCTAAAACATGACGTTCGCGATTTCAATGCAGGCAGTGTCGGCCGTAGAGACCATGTAATGTAAATCTATGAAGCAAGACAAATCCATTTATTCGTCCTTCACCATCACCGTGCAGCTGAAATAATTCGCTCCGTATAAAACGTGACTGAGCGCTGTGAACTGATGAACAGAATTCTACGTTATCCAATATAGCAAGTTCCTAATTTAAAAAAGAAAACCTTATTGTCGGTGCACAAGGTGAGTTCTGCGTGGGCAACTAAAATGAAAATTGGCGGGAGCAAATTGAAAAACCTAAGTAATTGCACGTCTCATTAAAGGGCGGGGGAAAATAAAGGCAAAACGAAATATTAGTTGAATTTAATGAACTTGCACATGCATAAAGAAGACAACAAATAAAAAACCAAGAACAAACAAAAAAATTAAACCTACATACGATTGTCTATCAGTCTTAAGTGACAGTTTTACACAGTGACAAATACACATACTACTGTCGGTTGTTACGATTGGCTAATCAAAAGCCCCAACACTCCGACGTAAATTGCTTAAGATTGTAAATTATTATTACTCTAAATGTGTGTTACTGACGCTGTTTACAAAAGTCTCACATCCAAATTTTGCGTATCTATTTATTTACACATTAATTACACTTGAAAATAAAGCCCCGTAGTTAAAGGAAACGATTTAATTTAATTACATGGCGTTTTCACGAACAAGCCCATTACCATAGGTAGAATATTTGTGTTTGTTATTGTTGGCCACTTTTACTTCCCCAGTTTTTTTAATTAACGAACGCAGCGTTTAATATACATGTAAAGGTTCCAGTCCCCAGATAGAAACTGCACGTTATTTATACCAGTGCTCGACCGAGACAGCTAATCACCAGGGAATGGTAGAGCCGGATGACAGTATCATGTAATCAGACTGGGAGGGGTGAGTCGGCACGACATAAACCTGTAGCAACCAAGGGAGGGGAGGGGAAGAACAGGTTAGGTCACTACCAGTGTCTAGCAACCCCAGAGACAGATTAATTTGCGCTCTACTGTATCTCATTACACCTCTTCCTGACTTTATAATTCATTGTTTTGAAAACAGTTCATGACAACGGAACTGACTTACATGTTTCGTACCTAAGGTAACACACGAACCCAATATCAGGTTTACGTAATCAGGAAATTTCACTTAGGGACGTGAAATCACAGGCACACAGTCAAACATGGAGGAAATTGTATTTTAATGTTATAAGAAACCTACATAGTGCAAAAAATATGCATTCACTTAAACAACATAGTTTCTTGGAAATGAAAATCAGGTAAGTAGATTATTACAGTTACAGTAGAAGTGTGTTAAAAACTGAGCACAGTATCTCATCATGTATAATACTATTACATGGATATTACATTAAAATGGTATATACTGATTAGGGTAAAAAGTCTCAAGAGGTTTGAAAGGATTTTTTCTTCCGGCTTAGCCGTATATTAATTTTAAATTATTGACGTAGCAAGCTGAATTCAACGAACTGCCTTTAAGAACGTGTAAATGTAAAAACGATGTTACTTGTGCTGTAATTGAAGATACATATTTAAATTAAAATTTCTACTTATGTTTATTAGATTAACATACAAAATGTGGACGTAATTTAAATATTGCTTGCCACTGTCCTCACAGACATATTTGCACGATATCTAGTAGAAAGTAAACCTTTTCTTTTGGTCTGTAGTGACTGACAGTGCAAGCGGATGACAACGAGGGTTTCTCTACGACGCGATGCTGGTATTTACGTCACGTATTTTCCGCTGATACTTCGGTATCGACCATACAGCAACACTTTGTATTTTTTACCGAGCCGTAACTTTTAAAACCAATATTTTTGCATAAATTAATACTTAAATAGCGTAAAACATTAACGGAAATCTAACATTCGCTTAAGCGTGGGTCCAAAACCTAAAAAACACGATAAAGTAAATTTTAAACGCAAATATCATAACCAACGGTCGTATCGACACTAAATACCGCTGTGGTCTGGTCTGCCTTATTACATAGCACTGAGTCCCGTAACTTTTTTAAAAATCCTTTGCAGCTATAGTCACAAACGAATGGTGTAAGGTGGAGTTCATAAGGTACAATGTGGAAGACAACATTTGCAATAATGTTTCTGTCAAAACTGATACTTTGTGGTGAGTGTTAACTTGGCATAAGCTAAGCAAATGCGTAACTGATGTATTAACTAGGCTTGGTAATAAGTAATGTTTACACACAATTGACCGTCTCACTAAAGGAATGTCTCGTGTAATATTAGTTAGCACGGCACACAAAAAATTATTGATTGTGATTGGTGTTTCGTCCGTGCAGCGCGACAGATGTGAAAGTTGTGTGAAGTGTTGAAAATAGCACAAAAATATTTTCAAATAGAAACTTACATTAAAAAAACTAAAAACATGTTCTAAACTTCAAAATTATATTTCGTTGTTGTTACACAGAAAATTACAATGTTAATTGGAACAAATTTCCTTCATTTATTAACTTACCGAAAATTCAATCGCTTGAATATTATCAAATTCATCACTGTTATGTTACGCTCGTGCATTTTTTCTCCATTGTGAGAAGAATAATTTACACGAAGCAAGATTTGTGTAAGCGTTTTCACATGCGAAATATCCTACATAAAAATAATGCTGTTCGAAAACATTTCACACGGGCACCTTGCAGAAAATTTTGAACTTGCAAGAAACTGGTGTTGGACTATGCTCATATTTAGCAGCTAATACTTTAGCAAAAATATGCATACTTAGTTTTAAAAACAATAATTCACACCAATAATAATTACGTACAATATTTGTTAAGTACCCATGCTGTTTATTCTTGCTGGTATCTAACATGAATTAAAAAAAAAAAACTACTCAAGACTAGCCAAAATTTTTTTCGCACAGTAAAATTATCACATACTTCTGTCTCTGTAACCAGTATACAGTTCGTTAAACGACCAGCTCAGAACAGCCAATAGGATCCTTCCTCCCGTATGATTTACAGGACGTCGGTACGAAAAATAGGTCTTGTTTTACTTCCTGATTTAATTCGAGATCCATTTTGCATGGGAGACGCTGTCGGAAGAGAGGTTGCCATCTCGCATGAATTGTGTGCATATTTATCGTCGTGTAAAAGCTGCTTTAAGTTATTTCACGAGACCAGATTCACAAAAAAAAAAAGTCTAGCGTCATTCCACTTCAACTCTCCGCTCGCAAATCTTCCAGTGCATTCCTGCGCGAGTCCGGGCGGTGGATTCCACCCCGCCGCTCCCAAAATATATTGAACGTCGACATATCTGTCTCATAACCTCCAGGACCGGGGGGAAAATGCCAGGAATGAAGAAAGACCGGGGGAAGTTTTCATTTATCTCTTCCTTCTCTTAATTTTTCCCCCTTCTCAGCTCACGCAATATCGACCCACCCCCGCACGCAGCTGACCATAGTTCTTGGTAGCCTTAGCAACACGAAACCACCAAACCACCATAACTCACCACCGTGGCTGGGTAAGATGGCGTTATCTGGTGCAGCGATGTGAAGTTTTCGGAATTAATGTAGGGCCAGGGAAGAGACTGGTTGCGTGATAACACACGGAATATTTAATACGAGCCAGGCATCCGGCCGTCCATCACGAGAAGTTAGTGCTCTCATATCCCGGGTTGTCATGTGTACCCCATTCCTCGAGCTGCAATACTATAAATTCGGCTAAAAATATTGCAGAAAAAATATCATTTTGCGTACCCTCTCCAAGGCTATGCATTTATCATGGCCGATCAGATGGCAGGATTGGAGAAGCTTGCACATATTAAAGTTATATAAGACTCATGAATGCAGGGAATACCATTCCAGTAATTTATCTATAAAACCATCATGAAGAAAAACATTCTGCATGTATTGTTAAAATTATTTTATTATTAAAAATAATTTCAATTATGTCATGTATCGATCATACTCTGTGACATTCAAAGCCAAATTCTCAGAGTCATAGATAGAGCTCTGCAAATAAATAAGATGCCCTTGCTAAATTTTCAGCATTGAAAATTAGCAAAAAAATTATGCAGGTTTGATTTTCTTTGCATTTTTCAGACTGTTCTCTGTTCGACTGAATCATTCCTGCTCGAGTCCATAGCATATTACGAGTTAACACTGAGAGACCATTATCTACCTGGACAGGGGGCAACACCGTAATTCAAAGACGAATTTTTATCAAACTGATGAATTAAAGCTGCTAAGTTATTGTATTTCAACGGTACTCCCTTCCCCGCCTATTACACCCTGTTCAGCTGCCCTCCAGGTACTATTCTGAAATTAAAATAAAAAATCTAGACTTCCATATTATTGTGGTATATCCCTTTAAAACTGCCACACAATGTAAGAATAGTAGCCTACATACTTTCAAAAGGAGATTTGTTTTTAGTGTGTGGCATTCTTCTTACATTCATATTTATTCCTTTAATTTAGTACAGTGGAAAGTTACAGTGTCATTGAATTATAATATTTTTAACGCATTTGTACCCAGTTTTTTTTCATGTGAGCTCAATAGCTTTCAAGCGGATCTAGCGAAGGATACAAATCACAACGTGTATAGTAAGTTTTGACTCATGACTCCAATCTTTTGAGTAACTGAATAACGTAGCAACAATGGTCATGTTCATGATGTACTGCAGACCCAAGGGAAAGGAATATTTTTGGAGTTCAACGACATGCGTGTTAGAATCCATTGTCCTATTTATACACAAGCCCCGGCTATTTGTCTATTAGCTGCTACAACAGACAATGAACGAATGGACGGACTCGAGTACGCGTAGGACACGTTAGACATTGAACTCGCGAATTATTTATTGTCCTATAATACAACGATAAAAGTCGCAAGTAAATATTGTTGCTGTCGACTCTATGGTTGACTAAAATTTTGACTACTAACACACGAGTGATTCACCATTTTTTTTAAAAGTACATATACTTAACTGATTTTTTTTCCAGGACATAAAATTACTTTTTTTAATGTGCATCTTCGGTTCCCATTGCTCAGACTCAGACAAGCGTCCTGTTGTATCGCATACTTAATGTCCGTGAGTTAAATTTGATTTTAGAACTCACGGAACTTGTTACGTCAATGCCCCGAGTCGTCGGAAATATTAAATACAGTAGTAGTTTTTATGCATTTAACATGGCTGAATTAATTTTTATTTTTAAATGTGCCAACGTGCATCAGTTACAAAATGACAATTTCAAGTTACAATAAAATGTTTCAAGACTATCATTTGCTGTAACGAATTTTATCTGCTAGACGTATTCTGTGGTCGTATTGCATAGTTTACTCTTTTGCCTTAAAATATATCGTAATACGTTTGTATTTTTCCAGAGTTTCAAGTGTACCATTTCGCAGTTTACTCACTACTGAAGTCAAAGGCGTTTATGTCGTAAAAACCAATAGAGAATTATAATGATTACTCAAGAGTCGCACGTTTACTAATTCTTGACTGGTACGTATTATATTCTTCATTGCCACTGGATCGATAAGATATGACAGAGGTAGTACGTCCAGTTTACAGACACAGTTAACCTCAATAAGGGTGACATTCGTGGCGCGACAGACATCTGGCATGTATTCAAGATCAATCCATCTACTGTGCAGCGTGGAATCTAGCCTCGTTTTCGTCAGTGCGCGAATTATGACCAAGATGCAAATTTTACGGCCGCAACGTAACGTTTTATGAACAACATCGCATTTTATCCGAGTAATTTGAGGTGTGTTGGCTCAGAGGTTTACTCTTACTATCATCTCTGAGGAAGGCGATGACTCATCCTCGCCTATCAGCTGTTCTTCCTGAGGTCGTCAATAAGTGGCACACGAAAAATATTTGAGTTAGTTCACTTGTAGAATCAAGACGTCATTAAATATGTTCATTACTACTCATAAACGTTATATTTTTTTCTTTGAGTGAGATATTCTGTATTGCTCTGCACTTTATCCAACGCTGTCATATTATCTTGTGCCATAAATAAAGTAAATTGTTATCATTTTCAGTTTTTTAAGTACAAAGGAATATCATTGCGTGTTTTTAAATATGTAAGTATATTGCCCATAATAGCTAATTTCAGTGTAAATTTTTTCATTCTAGTAAGACACTTGGTTTTTGGTATTACTATGTTCCCGTAACTTGCAAATTTTGCAATATGGGAAAACTATGAGAGTCTAAAAATGTTTACAAGTGGAAAATGTAGTCACAAGTAACGTCTATTAAGTGGTCAGTATGCCGTGCAAATATAAAATTATGAATTCTTGCCACATGAATGCCTTAAAGTTAAATACTTGTCTGCTGTAGTGTTACGTGAATTTCCACTTTTAAATAAAAATTAAATTTGTATCTCTTCAAAACTTCTTGAGACTGTGAGATATATCCACCAGTCGTTATACTTCATTCGGGAAGGCGCTGTATTATAGACAAGTCCTTATTAAAGCAGTTTTTTTAAAATAATATCGTTTATAAATTCTAAATGGGAGCAGATATCGTAAACTTGTCACATAGATTTGTTGATAATTGTTTTTGCTATGTAACCTAATTTTTAAAGCGAAATATTTTATAAGTTTGGCTGATTATCGGCTAATAGAAGACCTAAAATTATTATTTAAAGGCATTCGGTAGGACTAAATTATAACGCGGCGTCTGTAAATGGTAATTTAATTCCTAAAAACAAACAGTAGTCGCATAGGTTAGTTATTTACGGAGACACGGATGTTCGCGCAAATACAGGTTTTTACAGACGAAACCTTACTAGCGACTCGTATAGTAAATGCGAGATCTACTAGTTACCGTCGGTTAAATGCGACTGTCACCACGACTCTATAATGACCAATGTGCCGGTGTGCTTCGGTGAGAAAATAAAAATTAATATAATGGAAGCAATACACTCAAGTGTTTATAATCGCTAAACAAAACTCCTGTTCAAAACAGCCACGCATTAAAAAAAGAAACAAAGTGGCAAAATAAACAAAAGAACAGGACAAACAAACATACAAATAAAAGCGATAAAACACACAAAATAAACACTTGAG
>PNEQ01011504.1:0-39260 GCA_003012365.1 Medauroidea extradentata | reverse complement strand
ACAGGAGTAATTGTGTGCATAACTAATTGTGTTGTGAGAGTTCTAGTTGATTACTGTTTTGTGTATTTCGTAGCTTTGTGAGCTATTAAATCCAGTACTTAATTTAACTCTTTTATTTGTAATTATAGACCTCTATCCCAAAGAACTCATGGGAATTGCCCACATATAAAGTTTGTGCTCTCAAACTTGTAACAGTATTGAGCTGTACTCAAGTCTGGCTGGATCCTAGTCCAGAGGAGAGGGGCGCTCCAGTCTTGGGTTTTTCCCGGGCGTTGACATGACATAGAAGCAGCCAACACCCCCCTCCCCCCTTTATTTTCCTGCCAGTGACACAATTTTTTATTTAATTATTTTGTTATTGATGTATCATAAGAAAAGGTTTTGGAAACTGTGTTTTATATAAGTTTAAGAAGCAGTAAGCCGAATACTGTGTGTTCTTAAGTGTCTGGACGTGTGTTTATAATTTTGACTCCCAAAAGTCGCCGCCATTTTGGGCAAGCCTTTGTTCTCGCGTGGGGGCGCACGAGATGAGGGAGAGAGAGTCTTCTGCAAGTAGCGGTGGCCCAGAGCGGACGCACGCAGATTTGAGGCGTGCGTGATTAGCGCAGGGGCCAGAGGGCCGTTTTGCTTTACAAGAACCAGTTGTGCAGAGCAATTTATTTTTCAGTATTTATTTATTATTACGAAGGCCCACCATTTTATTTTTTTTTTCTGTTGTATTTGGCGGACTATTGTGTAGTATGTTTTGGGGCCACGTGGTAGTGTGCCATTGCCTTGTAACGGTACATTCAGGTATATTAAATCTGCTGAAAAGGAAAGGGTCATAAACTTATTTGCTTTGTTATCGACGTCTGCCTACGAACCACCCGTTTAACGAGATAAATTCTTCATGTTCACAGCTGGTTTATGGAGCAGAGAAGTTCTACTGCTCGTTGCGGTGGTGTGAGTTGGTGTAGTACCACTATACATGTATAAAGTTGCTAGTTCCCTTCCAAAGAAACCTGTCCCTAGAAAGAATCTGTTACTGACCGTTAGCTTAAAACATGTCAGGTATCAGTATTTTAGTGCACATAATTATTACTGAAACATTACTAGGGACTCCTAATTTTTGTTGCAAGATTTTTGCATACCATCCAGTCTATATAAACTCCAATTTTCTAGCGAACTCCATTCGCATCTTGGCATTCCGACCAGCTGTGTCTCAGCCTGAAGACGGGAATAGATCGCAATTCCCGAAACATTGCATTTTTTTCGTTGTTTTTAACTTATGTTGGGTTGTCTATTGTCTTTTGTTTGTTGTCCACTGTTCATTGTATTTGTCTTTTTCAATATTTTTTTCATATTGGGAATCTGGTTCTAAATTTGTATCTGTCTTATGTGTCTGGGTGTTGTGTCAATATTCAAATGAATTCGTTTAATACAATAAAAAAAACCTGAATATTCCTCTGGGATTATTTTGTGTGTTTTATACTTTTTTTTATTTTCTTTTTTGTACTTTGTCATTCAACACAAGTTTAATCAACAAAACACGAGCAATGGCGTATGTAAACAATCCAATAACTTCTAATTGTAAACTCCCATTGCAACAGACATTTAAATATCTCACCACTTGTTTCAATGCCATATGTGCATATACGCAGCTCTGCTTCGTGGTTATTGACAGCGTGTCTTTGTGTACATGTGTCCAATATTTGACTGTGCTAATCAGAAGAAGGTTACTGTGAGACCACACATCTATGATTAGCAAATAGAACCCCAACACGCTGAGAGTTAAAAACATCCAACCAGTGACCACAAAGCAGAACTGTAGATGTACACGTAAGGCATCAAAACTAAGTGGTGCAAAAAACAGTGGTCCCTAGTCATTACCACGGTCGTAGAAGTACAGGTTTGGACACTCGCCTATCTACCAATGTATTTTGCTTGACCCCCTTGTTGTTTGGCTGTACATAGTTCGTCAAGTTACCGAGAATGTCGTACTTTTTGGCGCTGTTTTCCGGGCGGTCGGACTCAAACTCCGCCCACTTTTTCCATTGTTAAATTTATAAAGTAAATAAAGGTTGCTGGAGTCTTTTCTTAAATTTGTGAACGAAGGAAGTATTTCATAAATTGATAAAAAATCAGTTTTGATAAATTGTTTATCTTAGTGGGGAGGAAGTGGGTGGGCGGAGTTTGAGTTCGACCGCCCTAACAGCAGTGCCAATAAAACACAATATTTCGGTAACTTGGTGAACTGCAGCCAAACAACATGGGGGTCAAGTTTCCAGGTGAGTGTCCAGACCTGTTCTTCTACGACCGTGGTCATTACCTATCAAATAAATAAAATAATCCATTTTTACCTAATAGTCTTAAGAATTTAACTATTTATAAGTCTATACATGATATATACTAAAAAACAGGTGTCAAAATTTAGGTTAAGGGAAGCTGTATGTGCAGTAAGTGGTTTATCCTGCGGTGTATGTGGAACTGGCTACGGCTGGCTTTGTGTCTGTCCAGTGGTCATTCATCCTCTTTCTCAGAGTAGTGGTTAAGCCAATGTACGTATTATGTTGAAAAAAATTACAACTGAAATGCTGACACTTCAAATAAGAATTATGCAGTTAAGTTCTCTGTATCAGTTATCAGATTTGTCTGCGTAGTGTACTGGTACCTGCGTCTTCATCAGGTTTTCTCTATATCAACAATCCCTGGTAGACAAGCCATCTGATTGCAATATTGTGTATAAAGGTTAAGGAGTTTCCTAATGTATATCCATAATACAAAGCTAAGCTTGCTGCAAAGGGCTTATTCAAAAGTACGGTATTGATTTCCTTGAAACTTTTCTTCAGTTGTATTTAAATACTTTTCGAGCTTATTGTAAGGCTTCATCATGGGTGGGAAATAAGCCTCTGGGCTAATAGTTACAACTTAATAATAGATATAAACAGGCGGAAGTACTCGCAGGTAGGTACTCGTGGAGTCACTAATTTAAACAAAATTAAATGGGCACAATTTTTTGCTATTTTCCGTGGAGTACTAACACTTGACCTTATTTCTTGTGCTTTATTTCATAACATACGAAAACACACTCATGTTTTCCGTACCTGCGGCCAACATCAACAGAAATGTCGCCTTTTAGTAAATGTAGAATTATTAATTAGTCAACCAAAGTAAGAACTTTGCCTTCGGTTTAGGAGGGTTACGGCAGCATTTCTTTTTAGGAGCTATAACGTTGCAGGCTATGGAATTGTGTATAACTGCACACTACATGTACTTCAAGGCAGTGTCCTATGTACTTGCGGTTGAAGCGGGCGGGCGACACGCAGGCAAACAAGACAACATAATTAAATACATGTGTTCTAAATGGAAGCGGTTTGCAGGTGGGCAACGCTGGAGGAAAGTTGGCGATGTGGGAGATACCAAATCATTTTGTTTTGGAAGTGTGCAACGAGCGAGCAACAAGCAGAATCAATACGAGTGAAGTAACACAGCCACCCAGGCAGCCAGCCACATTGCTTCCTTGCCGCTCCTGCCCTTACCTCCACTTGCCAAGCACACCTAGCACATTGGGTAATGAAGCAGATACTATGGCTCACAACACGAGACTAGCCGCTCTCGTACGCAGCAAGTAGTGCTCTAGTAGTTTGTGCAGTAACTGTATGCAATAAGCTGGAAAATACAAATTATTTTTCCTAGTTGCACTTGGGGAAAACCGCAGATGCGAAGTCTGTGGATAAAGCAGGCCGACTGTATAAATAAAAGTTACAATTAAAACCGAAAGAATTGTGCACAAGTACTCACAGGATGGTACTCGCAGATAGAAACACGAACACATAGGACGAACACATTTCTCAAGGGACGCGTGGTCACGTTTCGCAGACTACATCTGCTTCATCAGGCGAGTGTTCATCCTATGTGTGTGTGTTTCTATCTGCAAGTAGTACCATCCTGTGAGTACTTGTGCACAATTCTTTCTGTTTTAATTGTAATTAGTAGCCTAGCAGCCTTTCCTGCCATTGCCCTATTTTGTTGTATAAATAAAAGGATATTTATGATTTAATTAATGCTGATTGGCCACAAAATCGTGCAAACCATATATCAAAGACAAGTTACATCTAAACACTGGCAAAGTCCTGTATCTTGGGAAGCTTGGAAGCAAAAGAGTGTTGCTCTCAGGAGTACAGAAGCCGAGTACTTATACTGCAATTTTACACACTGCCAAAGAAGACATATACAGTATTTAAAAGGTTTGCTCAAAGAGGTCATAAATTTTGAAGAACCTAAACTGTATTGCTATACTATAATTATAATCAAAATACCCTGAAGTTGGTCTACATTTAAATTTTTCATAAAAGAACGGACCACTTTGATATGAACTATCATTATTGGTACCAGAGAAGATTTGAATGCTATTCCTAAGCTGTTATCACTCATGCACATTACGGAGTAGTTTTCGAATAATCTTCAATCAGCCAAAGCTCTACGCATCACTCAGTAACCTGGGCAGGCGACCACCTTAAGGGTTTGCTTTACAGTCAACGGGAGGTCGGGATAAATAAATATTAGTCTCATGATGAATGTATGGATGACTGATACAACAAACCAATGTGACTGACTCCAGCTTCATTAGCAAGTGTTAATACAAGCCCTCAGTTTTAGACTACAAACCAATCTAATAATTCTTGCAATTAGCTTACCTTCAGTTCATAACAAGCTTGAATCACTTTGAGAAGTAGCTCAGTGAATAAAGCTGATGTTTAGACATAATTCAGCACTGCACTACTACGGTCATCAAGGAACTTATGTTGGTAACGAAATAAACATAAATAAAACCGTCTAAACAATACATAAACCTCCAAAAAATACCAAGGTCACCAAAACATATCGAGTTACTGAAAGCAAAAGCACTAAATGGAAATGTTCTGACTACTAACAGTGTAGTCAGCAGAAGGAAATATTTTCATTCCACACTTGGCATGACGTAGTAGCAAGAAAGCACTCAAGCTACCTACTGTTCAAGTAATGACGGTAACGGGACAAGGGATGGAATTAGAGGATGGCCTCAAGAGAGAAGATAGAATGGCCAAGTGGTTCAGATTCAGTATTTACTAAGACTACCATTCCAAACAACTGAATTTCACAAAATTAGTGGAATTTAAACTGTAATAGCTTTTGGAAAGTTGTCTACGTACTACTAAAAAATGGTCACATAAATATTTTAGGGGAAGGAGAGAGGGGTTTCAACCACCAAAACCTAAACCTTTCCCTCTTCCTTCTTGGGTTTTCCACTGCAGTTGTTTCCTCCCTACGATCAGTCTTGTTCTAGTCCTCAAGATGCTACGTGGGCATGCATTTGCAAATAAAGTTGTATCTCACAGTTTAACTACTCTCCTATTTATTTAAAGTTAAAATTTATTTGTACATAATTTTTTTTATTTTCAAAAATAGTTTTCCAATATTGAAAAGTTAATTACATAATTAATTTACTTGTGTACTTACTACTTATTCATTTATTTAAGTTTATTTTAAGTTCCAAATTTCTTTGACATTTGCATGTTGCCAGACAAACCAAAGTAACTTAAAATAACTTAAAAACTAGCCCTAAATAATTAGCTCGTCTTAATTACAGCTCTAGTTACAAACAAACCAAAATTTTAATGCAAGTCAAAGTTTGATTTTTTTTCCCCACATTTTCAAGCATTTGTTAATGAATCTGTTGCGATCAATAAGAAAAAACAAATATAAAGAGAAGGCGGGAAACGGCCGTTAAGGATACTAATTACTCTAACATGAAAACAAAGATGCACAAGTACTTATAGAATCATACTTGCAGGTAGAAAAACATACAAAACAGATGACAAATGAAGTATCATTCATCTGTGAGAGAGAGGACCTAACATTGAGGTCTCTAGTGCTGGTGAGGAGTGACATGATGCACGTATGGAGCAGCGCCGGAATGAAGGGCGCGGGAAATGGGAGATCCCCAAGAATACCCGCCGACCAATGGCACCGGGACCAACCTCTGGGGAATCTAACCCGGATCGCCCCGGTGGGAGGCGAATGGCCTGACCATTCGGCCACCACGGACCCTCATTCATCTGCGTTTTACGTTATCTTACCTGCAAGTACATTTCTGTAAGTACTTGTGCACCTCTGTCTACATGTTAGAATAAAAATAAATATAAAAGAATGTGTGATGATAGTGTCTACCTACACCACCCATAAAGTTAATTTATAAAATGTAAATTATGGAAGATCGTGACATTTCTTGATTCAACATGCAGTAACTTATTTGTGTTAAAAATAAATAAAATGGCAAATTGAAAAATTGGAATAACGAAAAACCAAATCTTATTAACTAACTCTGTGGTGCAACTTAGAACAAAAAAAAAGTAAACAAAAATCAAAATACATTCAGAGGCACAATTTCAATATATTCAAAAACACTTCTGGTAAAGATTGTCATGTAAACAATGAAAAGATGGGAAATGGCTGCTAGGCTACTAATTACTGAAACACGTAGACAGAGACGTACAAGTACTTACAGAAACAGTACTTCCAGGTTGGAGAATACAAAAACCAGATGGACAATACAATTTTGCACGGTTACGCGGTCGCGATGTTTCGCTGGCCAGGCCAGCTTCCTCAGGCAATTAGTGATAGCACACTGCAGTTATGGCAGACCACGTCACGTCTGTGCAACCGCACAATAATGTGTTGTACATCTGTTTTTTGTACTCTCCAACCGACAAGTACTGTTTCTGACTTCTGTAAGTACTTGTACATTTATATCAATGTGTTTTGGTAATTTAGGTAAAGAGTTTACAGTATATTAAGAATATTCACTGTACATGAAAGTGCAACTGTACAACGAAATATAATTACAGGTACACATGCGACTTTATTTGGATATGTCCCTAGTAGATACAGTACTATGAAATTACCAAAGTCTGTCGTACTGTAGTTCAAAATTATGCCTGGTCTTGTACATGCCACATTGCAACAAAAGTCGTGAAAGTACGTTTCTGTGCAGCAATGTAAACAATGGATATGGTCCAAGCTAGACTTATCTACACCTTAGGAAAGTAACCCAAATATAAAAAAACCTCTCTAATCCTATATTTAAACAGTTACAAGTGGTTCAGAAACCTGCTGAATGTTGAAGCAAGTGGCCAGAAAAGCTTTCCATCCACACCAACTGTTAAAGCTGTTAATAAAGTGAGAGGCAGAATCATAACTCAGTGCGAAGAACCACTGAACATGGGATCACTAGAAGAGCTCTCCACTGATCATACTAACACCCATCCTTTCCCCCTTCCTGCCACAGAAATTACGATGCCCAGTAAATTCCTTCAAAAAGTTTTTCATGAGTGACTTATTGGACATAAAGAAATATCTGCAAAATTAATTAGTAATGCAAGCAAACTTCCAATTTTATAAGCATACAAAGCAGTCAGGGCCACTTTATGAGAATGTGAGGCCCGGTGCAGCATAAATCTGAGGCCCCATTCTTTTTTATATGCAGTGATAATGTGCACTTGTAAGGCCTCATACTTTTGTGACATGTCAGCTGCATTATCATAGCTCTGACCTTGGCAATTCAGAATATCAATATCGTAGTCTTTACATGCACTTTACACTTAAAATACTTGGTATTTCTCAGCTACCAATGCTACCAATGTGGTTTTATGGGAGCTTTACAAAATCCCATTCATTTCAAACTATGTATATATTATGTATATATATTTTTTTTATTTTTTTATTTTTAACATTTTTAATCCAAAAATTGAGGCCCCTTAGAATAAGGGACCTGGTATAAATGCCCCTTTCCTCCCCCCCCCCTTCAACCTTCTAGTCGCAACCCTAAAAGCATTATACAGTGACACATCTTTAATAAAAAGTTATCAATCATAAAAAATTGTAGTTACCTTATCTAAACCTCAATTTAACCAAATATCTTGGTTCCCGAAAATCTTGTCACTCAATCAATGTTTTGTAAAATCTAAGTTCTTTAAATAGAAAACCCAAATTATTTTGCTATATAAATGTTTAGTTAAATCAGAGTTAGTAAAATCGAGGTTCTACTATTCCAGTTGGTTACTGCAGCATTAAGATTCAAGACATTTCAAAGCATGCAAAAATGTTACCTGTTTCCTGGCAATGCTTCTTGGGGGTTTCGCTACACTGTCTACATACGCCAGCTTGGTTTGCCGCACAGGAGTAGATTTGGCAATAGATTGTTGAATGTTCGACGTCAGAGCTTTAAGCTTTTCTTCCCGCTCTTCTACACACCTCTGCAGAAAACCCAGACAATGTATTACTCAAACAAAACATTCAGACAACCACTTTACAAAGCTCTTAAAATTAACAAGCTGCAGCCTGCAGATCAGATGTTACACACCGCAAACTTTGAATAGGTGATCAATTTAACAGACCAAAGAAGTAGACAAATACGATGAGCAATGTAGAATAACGATGTAAGACTGATAGAATACAGAATAAAATTTTTGCAGGAGAGTTGAGATAGTAATAAGTTCACTAGTAATATGAACTTACAGTGTGCTGGTGAAAAGAAACATTTCATGGTACAGTATATGTTTTAGACAGGGTGAAACTCGGTTCCTGTTTTGAATACACGCAAACTTCACTCACATCACTTTTAAAAGACTGGATTTGAAATGTTACTCTATCTAGGCGAACAGCGTGACTTTTCATTATGCCTCGCAGAATAAGGAACATAGCAGATGTGGTAAAATCAGAAAACCCCATGGTCAGCAAACTACCAGTGTTGTTAGTTCTCCTTCCTATCACGTTGATCCAAGCACCATGACTTTTGCATCACTAACGGATGAGTAATAACAATAAACAATTCCTAACCACCTACAACACTGATGCAAGTACGCAATAATAATGCTAACCCAACTCCAATTCAAGCTGATATGGTAAAATAATATAAATGTTAGGCTGAATACAGTAATTTTTATAGTAAAACAAAAGAGTAGTGAAAGTCGTGCCATACCGAATGTTATTTGTTGTACTGGCGGGAAATAGACCGCTAGGCTAACAAAGTAATATAACAGACAGAAGTGTACGTACTTACAGATGATACTTGTAAACAGGTACACGCACACACGAAGGGATGACACACATTTTTCCGCGGAAGTGCATTTGTAAGTACTTGTACAGCTGTCTGTTATATTACTTTATTTGTTCTGGTAATGTTGGGAAAATAAATTAAAATAAATTCTTCGCTTGAAATAATTACAGGAAACAATTATGTGGCTTACTTCCAGAGCATAGTAAGTAGTCTATATAGTGTTATCCATGGCAAAGGTAAAGAAATTAGAACACAGAAGGAATTATTGTGCAACACAGACAACGTACATTAAGACGATGTGATTCAATCAACAACATATGCTAAACAAATCAGTGACCGACTTTTAAGTGAGGCAATGTTACACACAGACTTATTGTACTTGAAATTCTTAAAGTGGTCAACTATCAGCAACTCTACCAGTGTCAAGAGCTGGAGGCAAAGGACAGGTGCATACACCAAGAATGGAATCGCAGCTACACATATGCCACCAAACAGGCGTGTAAGCAATGACTCGCCCGAAAATGTGGCATTAAGTTTAATTTTTAATGGATGCAACCAAGCAAAAAAAAAAAAAAAAAATTAAATGCACACCTCTAACACAATTTTTTTTGTATCAAGTTATTATATTTTGGGATACAGCCATAAAAACCTGTTTTGTCTATGTTGAAGAGCTTCAAAATACAGTGGAACCTCATAAATACAAACCCTGTTAATACCATACCAAGTTGTTTTCTTTCCTCTTGGAATAAGATGAGACATTGAATATTAACTTCAATGCACCAGAAAAATTTTCTTTATGCATAACAAAATGTAATACCATGTTTACTTGTTAAAGGTAGCCATTGGGGTGATCATTATGTTTGTATTTTGAGAATAAACAGTATGGAAAAACTATTTAAAGAATTAATTGTGTTTTTGTAAACACTTGTTAATACACACATTATTAAAACTGCACAAATTTTGGTCCCTTCAGATTTGTATTAAAGAGGTTTGACTGTATGTGGTAAATATAGCACATGTACTGTTTCAAAAGTAATGTCTAAGCTTTACATGGAGTGTGTTATTATTGATACGTAAATGTACCGAAAAGGTTTAATAGTTTAACCAAACAGCATATTCTTATAACATGCTGAAACAGAAAATGAAGCATCTGGGTGTAGTTATTTAAATAACATTTGGGTGAACACCAGTGGAAACAAGTTTAAAAAATCTGAGTCACACTACAGGATCTCGTTACTGCACATAGCAGTTCGCAGTTTTTAAATGCTGAAAAATCATAGGCACCAATAGATAATAACCATCTACAGCTTAAAGAACTTAACTTCATTTTTCCAAGTCACCAAATATGTAAACAGTAAAACTGTAATATGTATTATCTTGTGGAATAAAAAAAAGCCCTTTATAACCACTGACAATAGTAAAAAAATATTTATAACATTTCACACGAGAAACTTAAAACACAATATCTTTAAAAAGTTCAAAACTTACACAGTGCACAATTACATGGAAATGGCTCAAATTACTAAGTCACAAAGTATTTATAAACAATAAAACTCAATTATACACAACACAAACAAGTTACAATACCAAAATTGTATCTATTACATGAATACCAATCCCAAAAAAAATTTTAAGAAATAAAATTGTAAGCAACAGTTAAAGACTAACTCACAATGTACATGTCCCGCGAAGACTCATATTCCAAGTGCTGTTTACTTCGGAACTCCTTGTTTACGTGGAATGTCCACAGTTCTTCGGTGTCCCCTATGAGGTAAGGATTATAATGCTCAAATGTGAACAGCTGTTGTGGTGTGGCATGTTTCAAAACTGGCTCTAGCAGTTCGTACGGTACTCCTCCAGTGTACTCCATCGCTGAAACAGAAACACAACTTTTTTTTACATACAACCCAGTATCTCATTCTCATGGCACGTATTAACTTACCATCTACATATAAACAGAATGAAAAGTTGGCCCCTCTATGGAGTATACAGTGATTTATGGACACACATGCAAACCATTTTTCTTTCTGCTTTCAATTTTTCATAAAACTGTGTAAACTCAACAGATTGCAGATTAGCATCCCTTAGTATTTCTCAGTCCTTTTTTCAAATGCCATGTCTTTGTACTCCAAGATAAAATTTAAAATGCAAAGATTTTCATTTTACATATTTTCTTACATATGGCAAATATAAAAACCATTCCTTTATGACAACTTTCTATTTTAATGACAAAATACATACACAATAAGAGAAATAAAAAATCTTAAAAAAGGGTAGGGGGAGTGTCAAAAGTTCTTGCCTGATTTCTATGCACATACCTGTACAGTGCAGATAATATCACACACAAAGTAAGTGCTCCATGCTGTTATTACTACAACTGTAAGAAAGTAAGTAAGTAAGTAAGTAAGTAAATAAATAAGTAAATAAATAAAAACAAACTACTTGGCCATGACAACTAGTCCCGCAGTGAACTAGTGTTGTGTCGTCCATGACAACTGTGCACAACTGGTGTGACGCTCCACAGCACCGGCCATAAATAATACTGTGGCACAGACAGCAGGTATGGCTTGGTATAGTTTGTCTGATACAGCTTGAGTTACTGGGAAAATAGTGAAAAAAATGTGCGTTATCTTTATACACCCAATACCAAATGTAACTAATATATCTATCTGAAAGTTAACAGACAGGTTGTGGGAAGGAAAATCAGCACAATAAAGAAAAATATACTTAGCTGACCAGTATTGAAACCTTGTTCGCACACCTGCCTTGCTTATCAGAAAGTCGTACGTAGGTGTACGTCTCCACGAGGCCCAAACGCAGTACATTTCACCACCCTGTGAAGTGTCTATGTACATACACAGGAGGACTAGTTGTGGTCGAGTAGTATGTCTCCACTGACCGCGTGTCATGAACTCATGTCAGGCACAGTACATTTCCCCTCCCTGTGACGAGTCTACAGACTACTAGCGCATGCTTCTTCCCCTCACGTGAGGACTAGTTGTCGTGGTCGAGTAGTAACTAAGTTATTCATCCACAGTAAATGCAGACACAACTCTGTAATATAATAACAGACATGGAAGAGAGAAAAGCACAAGCTGCAATTTTATGCCAGTACTGTACCATGGCCAAGACCGACCCCAGATTTATTTTCACATGTAAATCACCTATGCTTATTAAATAATGTATTTTGTTGTCAGTTTAACATAGGCCTTATAGTCAATGGTATCTGAGGGTATTGTGTAAGAATTAACTGTAATTCATTTGCTATGAATAAGTAGGCCAGTGAATGTTTAACAAGGTTTAAAGTAATTAATGTTCAGTAACTGTGAACAAGTTTTTATTTCAAATAAGTATAATTTAATTGGGTAAATTAAGTATTAATTTCTGATTCTAACAGTGAGTAGATTAATTTGCTTAATAATGTTAATATGCTTGACCTACAATTTTAGATGATTCTAACCGGCCTTCCACATTTTTCAATGTATGGATTAATAAAATGAATGACTACAAATTGTACTTTACGAAACTTATATGCACTGTTAAAGCTCTGAGCATGAGAAGGACACAGAAACAAACAAAATTTAAAGTTTTCAAGAAAGGTTGTTACCTATATTTAAGTGCAAGACCAGCCTATAAAATGGGGCTGTGGTGGCCAAAATGGCCAGACCATTTGCATCACACCAAGGCAATCCTGGTTCGATTCCAGGCAGGGTCGTTCCCTGGATTTTCGCACATGGGAATCATGCCAGACGATGCCATTGGTCAGCGGGTTTCCTCAGGGATCTCCTGTTTCCACGATGCCCCTTCATTCCAGTGTTGTTCCATACTCACCTCATGTCATCCCTTACCAGTGCTAAAGACCTCTATGTTCAGTAGTAACCGAATCTCTCACTCGCTCACCGGCCTATAAAGATGACCATTAAGAAATTAGCACCATATTTGATTATAATCAATGGAATAACATACTGCTTCTGATTGGCCAGAGAAATTTTCAATTTAAGTTTTCCTTCACTTAGTAACATAATTATTACTTAATATAAACGTATGAAACAACAGTATACTCCCGATTATCTGCCAGTGGATTATTCTATTTGCGACTTAACTACGGTACATATGTTAAAAATATTTACATTTATATTATATTGTTTAAAAATATAAAAATGTTTGTGCACAATACAAAGTTACATAAGCAAAACAAACTAAAAATACACTGGCTTCTGAACTGATAACTACTCTAATTACCTAATTTTATTATGTAATTTATACTGTATAAATGGCCTGCGCATGCCATGTCGTCTTGTCTTCAGAGTGTGCTGCATTTGACTACACTGCAACTACCTTGTCGTGCACAAGAACTACACAGCAAGGCAAGCCAAGCCACATGGCCGTGACCCAGAGCAGAATAATAAACAAGTACTGTGATCTATTACATTTGAGAATGTCAACAAAACAAAAAAGAAGTGTGTTAACAATACAACAAAAATTTGAAACACTACATAATCTAGAAGTGAGGAACTCCATAAAATTACTTTCTCAAAATTATGACATTGCCAAAATAACTATTCGTGACAGCAAGGAGAAACTAATAATCTTTTCTAGCAGTGTTAATGCAACAAGTGGTTTAGCCAAGAGAAAAATTATGAAACAGTCATCGTATGAATAGTTGGACGTGGCAATGCTTGAATGGTTTAGCCAGAAGCTAGCAGAGGACACTCCAGTATCCGGTATATTGCGTGCCAAGCAAACAAAGCATTTCTTTGAAATTCTAGAAATGGAAGGTGAATTTATCGCATCATCATGCTGACTTATGTGCTTTAAACAGTGATACGGCATCTGGGAAATCACCTTACAAGGGGAAATAATGAGTGCCGTTGTAAAAAAGCACATTTACCAGTCAGTTACTACAACCAAACGGGGGCATGACGAATCGTGATATTTTTAAATACTGGTTCGACCACAACTTTGTCCCACAAGTATGCAAGCACTTGAAGAGCAAGGGGTTGTCTGAAAAGGCTGTATTGCTTCTTGATAATGCACCTTCACATCCTAGAGCACACGTGGTTTAATCGGACATCCATAATTCAGCCAATGGATCAAGGTGTCATTGTGGTAAAGAAAATGCTCTACAGAGGCAGCCTCCTGCAGAAACATATTGATGAGGGTACAGATTTGGCAACTTTCTGGAAAAAACTAACTGTACTAGATGCCATCTATGAACTATCCAAAACTTGGAACATGAATTAACCAACAACTCTTAGCAAGTCCTGGGAATAAATACTTCCTGACTTAGAGGTGGAAGACTATACTGGTTTTGAAGAAAACGCTTTTTCAGCAGTCAATTTACCTACAGCTGTACAGCTAAGAAATGAAACAGGCAGCGAATGCATTGATAGTGACTTGATTTGAGAGGGGTTTCAAGTTGACTGCACCTAGCTGGGTTATCAAGTTCTGACTGTTTTGAGTGACGAGATAGTGAGAAGTGTTCAAGGTCAACCGGAGACTGACTAAAGTGAAGACGAAGGCTGCGATCTGATACTGGGAACTCACGTGACTCATAACTCAGCACTTCAATCAGCAGAAAACTTGCTTTTGTACTTATAGCAACAAGACGACAGCTTCTATCAGATAAGTTGGTGCTGCGTACGTTGCAAAGTAAAATACAAAGGAAAGAAGCAAACTTGCTGAAACAAGTCTATCACAGAATTTTTTGAAGTAGGATAGTAAAATTCTTATTTCTGTGCTAATAGACAGCGTACATTTCTTGAGTTATTGCATTTTATTTTTGCAAAGCAATGACACTACATTGTGTAACTTTTTTTTATTTAACTCAGTGATGCAAAACAGCTTTAAAATTGAAAATAATTAATACTGTATGTGCGTAGCATAAGACGTATGACAATGTACAAATGTAGAGTGCTATTTAGATGTTTTTGTGTGAATTTAAGTGCTAAAGATTAAAATTCTATCACAAACTATTAATAAAATTATTTCTATGTTAACTGATGATGTACATTTATTATCACATCATTTTTTGTAATGCACTGGCATTTCATTGTATGTGTGTGTGTGTGTGTGTGTGTGTGTGTGTGTGTGTGTGTGTGTGTGTGTGTGTGCGCGTGCATGGGTGTGTGTGTATTTTTTTTTAACTTAGTGATGGAAAACGTTTTGAACAACGGAAATTAATAAACGTAGCCTACAAAGACGTACAGCGATGCACAAATGTTCTGTATATTGTTACTAAGTTTTCTTCTGGTTTTTAGTGCTTAAAATTGGTATTGTGGTGTGCCACATTAAATCTGTAGTAGTAACAGTATTCATTGAAGTACAGTATCTTATCATATATATTAGCAAACCACCACAGCAGTGTTTCTCTTCATACCACCCCGCCTTTGTTATTTGTTGCCATCGTCAATGTTAGTTTGTTTACTCTGACTGCCAGTGCCAGCTGGTGAAGGGAGTGGGGAGGCTAGCTGTCAAGGTCAAGTGGCCGCCTCTTGTGCAGTGCATGCGCCCGCACAGTCACCACTTTGCTGTGTCTGGCTCAGCATATGCTGTTGCCAGTTTGCAATCACCTATTTTTACTCTATTTTAATTTCACTTTTCAGATGCCAATGCGTGTTGTATATTTAAATGCAATTTTTCATTTACAATAAAATAACCAAACAAGTGTATTAAAGAAAATAATATACAGTACTCGTGCATATGGGGTTAATTATACATGAAACATTAATTAGCGGATTACAGTGGTTTTGAATTAACCGCGGAAAATAGAGAGTCTATTGTAGTATGAAAACTATATGGTTACTACTTTAAGTTGAATGTGAATATTACCACTTTAAAATTTCCTGTAAAACTGCTACTAACATAACATTTTTAAGTCAAATCCTGTAATGGTATGCTGGTAGCTTTCCTGCAAAACACAGAGACATAGGCAGAGTCTAATGTGTGTGTAGCATTCTTGGAGTGATAACTCATTGCCAAAATGGGTGGAAAGACGGATGTGCAGCGGTGTTGGCAAAATGGAGAGAAAACAGACATGGTGCTTTTGGTTAAGTGCTGGGAGCGCAGCGTGCTAGGACACAATTCCCTAGACTATTTTGTCACAATGTTTCACGAGTTGACATCTATTCCCACCTTCCAGCGGACTACTTACCTGCTGCAATGTCAAATGTTCATGACATTTTGTTTCTCGTCACTGACATGTACTAAGAGAAACTTCAATAATTAGGGCAGGCACCATTAGAGGTCTGCGAATCAGCATTTTTTAAATCATTTCGAATTTTGAATTGAACCTAAGATTATTCCCGTATTTCAAAGTTTTTTTCAAATCAAATATTTTAAGTCATGTCAGTAAAGAAACAAAGGGTAAGTTACTTAAGACTCCATCGACTTGAGAACATAGGTTACATCAAATCAATCACTGTCAGTATCAATTAATTGTTTAACACAAATAATAAATGAAACAAGACATACTTACAATTGGTTATTTTTCAGTAACTTATTACATTTTCACAAAAACAGGATTGTCATTTTTGTAGTGAAAGCAAAATTATTAAAAAAATACATTTAGACCATCAGCACCGAGTATTTTTACTTGAAAAAATTCAATTGTTTATAATTATCCTAGTTTTAAAACTTACACTTCGGCTACTACACATATTGAAATACAAAAATATTGTAATTGTATAAGCATAATGGCATCACTTTGTACACTGAAAAAAAAAAAAAAAATTGAAAAAATATTGTTATACGCTCTGCCGTCTTTTAATCGGTATATAATTTTGAATAGGCAAGGGTTTAGTAATTTATTACACCAGTTAAATTAACCTACGACAGTGGTCTAGACTGTGCTAAAACTGCTGTACGAAATAACCATAAAAAATAGAACATATTTCTAATTACGGTGCACGCCACACAACACAGGATATTGCACCGCAATCGCCACTTGTCAAGTCGGTACTCGCTGGAAGCCCATAAAAAGATTGGAAACTGATGATTCTTACTGTATGTACGGTTATGTTATGATTATTTTTTACGGTAACACTACAGCAATTGTAACACAGTCTTATTTCAACCAACAAACCTGTTGGCGTTTTCAAACAGCTTCGCCATCACCTTGCTCAAAATATTGCCACAAGCCAATTCGTTTACGTTTTGTCGTAACGTCTGCCATTTTCACTCACTCGCTTATATACTTTTTTTGCACTTGCTTCTAAACAGTTCAACCAAATAATATGGTACAACACACATAAATGAAAATCTTCACGAACACTGAACACACCTTTTCGTATGGTTTAGGCAGAGCGATGCTACCATACCATTATTTGTTTATTACCAGTAACGACTATTTCATAGAGTGACGACATATCGATTTGACCACAGATAATAGTAGACTATGGCGGCTTGCGAGAGGCGATATCGATCGTCCTTGCAGTTCCAAAGACGCATGATAGAACTAATAGGCGTATTTTCAAGGCTGAATTGGTAGCGTTTTTTGTGAAAAATGCATTTTTGGACTGCTTTGGTTGCAACCAGATGCAACTCGGGTTGCTCCGGTATTTGTAAAGCAGCAGCGATGTACTTATTAAAAAGCTCGTGTTTACATTCATAAAGAAAACACACGGTCAAGGAAAAGGTAAAAAAAAAAAAAAAAAAAAAGTAATTTTGATTATTTTGTAAATTGATTTGATTCGAGATATAGAATCGAATAGTAAATTATTCGCAAATATTGTTTCGATTTCGAATATTCGCAGACCTCTAGACACCATACATAACAAAAGTATCCTTGCCATGAAATGAACAAATACCAGTACTTGGTAAAAACTTACCATCAATGTTTTCAATCAGGACACGTGTACACAATTCAAGAAGACTAGGAACTTTGAGCATGCCACATTTGAATCCTGAATACACCTTAGTTCTGAAACAAAACCAAGACAGCATTAGCCACCCACTATATACATATAGTTTGTAGAAACTGCACCCATCTCACACTGTAACATGGTGGGCATAGAATAAAGATCACAAAATTCTCAGACTTTCACAGTTTTTCTACGCAAAACAGAGATTTTTTCCTGAACTGATGGTATTTACTGAAGACGAAATGGAACTAAATCTTACAATGTCAATACTGCACAATTTCATTCTAAATGTGTATAGGTTACAAAGACTGTACTAATTTGCAGAATCTTATTATCAACTGTGAAATTTTCATTCACTGGTAAAATTAATTGGTTCAAATATCCTACAATTGTTTCAGTTCTACCTCAAGAGTGAAAATTATGACTACCATTTCTGCTCTTAATTTACTTTATCCAAAGCCGGATACTCTCATTATGAAAAATGTAATCAGAAATGTTGAAGCACTATAATAGCACTAGTTTTGCATTCTAATACAACATTCATGTAAAAATAATATGCATTATTAGCACAAATTCTAGATTTTATCCTTAAGTCATTGAAATGTCTAGATTTTTCTCTAAAATCCCTCCTTCCTTGCCAAGTTTTCCAATTTTTCAATGTATGTCACCACTTTCTATGTATTTCTCCTTTAAATTAGAAACAAAAAATTTAATTCAATTCAATTAAACATAAGAAAGCACATTCATTGAAAATGTTTGATCATACAGAGTATGATCATAGCTCCAGAGTATAACATATACCATGTTTAAATATAAAGAATTAAAGAATACTATATAGAATGCCAATAATCTAAAAATAAATAAGTCCATGGCATTCAATAACTTCATGAAGAATGTACGTACATTTATGTAAATAAGATTTTGTTAGTTAAATAATACTTTCCGATAAACTACCGCTAATTGATAATTTCACAGTGTAACTCACAGAAGAATCTAATCTCAAGGCCAACCACAGTAATAACTCTCATGGGGTAAAACAGAAAACAATTGTGATCATGAAACCAAACAGAATCTCAGTGCTTCAAATATAAAAAATGCATGGAACAAACTGTTTGTGGAAACTTGCCACAACTCAAAGTACATAATTCTTCCGTCATAAGGATTATGTAGTTATATCTCATTCTCACTCATGTCCCCCTTGCAATCCCACATATCGTACACGAGCAGTAATGAATAAACTGCTTCCCAACAACAGACATGCAACAAACTGCCAGATGGGGGTGAAGGTATTGTGCTTGACCTATGCACCATACCATGGGCAGGTCTTGTGCTACATGGCATCAATATAATGACTTTCACTATTGCTACCACAGATGCAATGGGACTGTTCTTTATCACAGTTAAAGTACAATGAAATGACAGAGTCATCAAGAATTTAAAATATAAGTGCAATGTATTCAACCTACAAGCTGTATTATTGTGGACATAATATTGCAACGGCGTATGTCCACAATAATACAACTTGTCAATCTGTCCCATTGTATGAAACATTCAAAGACAGTATTCAACCTACTAATGAAAGATAGAGATTTTACTTCAACTAGTCTGAGATGAATTTTTAGTGCCCGACCTTATTGTGTCCTGCATTTTACAGTAACTGATGGCAAGAATCGTGAATCGATAACGCTACACGAAAGTTAACCAAAATATTAAAACACCGGGGAAAAACTATAAACTTTAACAATATTTTATAAAGCTTTGTTATTGTGCCATTATATTCCACTGAGATATTATGAAGAATGGAACATAATCAGCAGCTTTGCATGTACATCTTAAGGGCGCGGTCTACTGCAATTTTCATCACCATTATTTTAATTTTTATTTGTACCAGATACTTTTTTTCTTATTTTAGACACAAAATGTGACTAAATTTGACTCTTATGAAATTTTTTTATCTCTCAGTAGTTTTCGCGTAGTGGCTTGTTAAAGTCACATTTTGCATGTTTCCGTTTTATCGACTACACTAAAACCAACTGATATACCAAACTCAAAAAAACCACAGTGAATAAAGACATGCAGGCTACAATGACATGCTCATAGAATTAAAGAATAAAAATTATTTGTATTTTAAAAAAATTATTTAATATTTTTTTATTTTTATTTTTGGTTTCAGCATTTTTTAAAAATTCAAATAATTTTTATTCTTTAATTTTATGAGCATGTCATTGTAGCCTGCAATGTCTTTATCCACTGTGATTTTTTTGAGTTTGGCATATCAGTTCGTTTTAGTGTAGTCGTTAAAACGGAAACATGCGAAATATGACTTTAACAAGCTATTACGCGAAAACTATGAGAGATAAAAAAATTTCATAAGAGCCAATTTTAGTCACATTTTCTGTCTAAAATAAGAAAAAAAAATACATATCTGGTACAGATAAAAAATAAAAAATGGTGATGAAAATTGTGGTAGACCGCGCCCTTAACCATAGTCCTACCGATGCATATTAATTTGCTATATCAGTAACTAACACATCTTGGTTAAAAAATATTATGTTCATTCAGAATAGGATCTTCTGAACTGGAGCTGGTTCACAAAGAAGCACTTCTGAACTTACACGTGTAAAAAAAAATCAAAGCCCGAATACATGTAATTGCAGGTTTTATAATGTGAACACTGTGTGTAAGTCAAACTTATACCTTCAGTGGTGTACATCCTATCCGCCTATAAACACCATCAGGTTCAATGCATTTAATTCACATACAGTACCTACTTCCACATACCATCACAAACACACTACAACAGCAGGCATACTTACATTGACATCAGCCGGGAAATTAATGAATATGTTTTAACGCTTCATTAACAGAATATTGTTTCTATTCTTAGTACAGTACATACTTATTTTTTACAGTTCTAAATATACATTTTTAAAAACTTTCAAAATAACTATTGATCAATACATGAAATCTGTGTTTTGGATGGTGTTACTAGGAATTTTGACATGTTTCGGAATTATGCACAAAGAACAAAAAACACCATTAGACTTTCAGCAGTGTCTGCAAAATCTCATTAATACAGATACAGTAGAATCTTTTTAATAAAAATTGCCCTCTGCTATAATGAAATGATAAAGGTAATAATTGTTGGTTTTTTAATATAAAAAAATATTGGTTCAGGTACTGTATCTTACACTGTAATGACAAGTCCTTTTGCCAAAATAATTCACTATGGTGAAAAAATATCCTTTTTTTATAAAAATACAATGAGGTTTCATTACAAAGAACTCCAATGTTAGGAATTTCTCACTTTAAAGTATAAATAAAAATACCCCTTTAAACACAATTACATGTACATTATATTCAATTTGTAGTGATATCAGTATAAAGTACAAACAGTAATTCTCTAGTTTATGTTCTAGGTAATGGAATTTTTACTAAAACATAAATCACAGAGTCAACATTTAAATTTTGTATGTTAATCGGAACCAGATGTTAATACAAAACTCATTACTACAAGTGTCAACATTCTTGTCCCTTCCAGTCCGAATTAAAGAGGTTTCATTTCACTGTATTACCTAGCTGCAAACTAATGACATGCGTATCTTACATTTTTAAAAAATATGACACATAGTCAATATATTTTATTGAAAATTAAAATACCACTTGTTAATTACATGAGCCTTCCAAATTTCTAAAGGGACTGTCTCAAACTACATCTTATAATTATAGAAAGAAAAGGAAACGTACTATACACGTGTTGTTTACCACAGAAAAAAAAAAAAAAAATTCCCAATGATATTGCAAACATTGTTCTTGAAATAAATAAATAAACGTATACATATCTATATATATATACACATATCACTATAACATTGTATAATGTAAAAAACCTACATAAAAGAGTTCAATAAAAACAAATTTACATATTTATATATTTTTATAAAATTTTTTTAAAATCTATTACGTAGTATTTAAACGCGGAGTAGTAAAATTTTGGCTAACCTGAAGTTAATATAGGTACAACAGAAGCCCCCTTCTAACATTCTCTTGCTATTTGTCGACAACATCCTTAGCAACAAGCAGGTAACAGCGAAATACAAAAAAATAAACTGTGACAACCAGTCTACCAGTTCATATACAGTATATACTAAAAGAGACTAAAAAGTAAAACACCAAAAAGCAATTCCTTACCTTTGGTTTTTAGTTGACATGACTCGGCTAAGGGCTTCTTCTTCAGACAAGAATTTGCCCTTCTTGTGCGGAGGAGAAGAGTCGAAAGAAATGTGAGGCAATGGGCGGTAGTTGGGGTTGATCTCTGGTAGTGTAGAATCCATATCAGCATCAGAGTCCACTTCCACTTCCCTCTCGAGAGGTTCTAGCTTGGTGTTTGGCGACAACAAGTCAACCTGCTTCAGCAAGCACCACACAAGGTCCATTACTATCTAGGCATCATTACACTGTAGTTACATAAAAACAATCTAAAAAACTAGGTGAACAGAAAAGCGGAGAAAATTTTACAACTGAAAATAATTAAAAAATTCACCACCACACTTGGCCAGAATGCAGTGTACCATGAAAATCTATATACTGTAGGGTGAACGTACATAGTCTTACTGACTGACTGACTGACTACCAACAGATTAAATCAGTGGGTCTATAAACATGAAATTTTGCTCAAGAGTTCCTTATACAACGTACGAGAGAACTTAGAAAGGAGTTTTGAAAATTCATCCCATACGGAGGTTAAATAGGGGATGAAATGTAGTACGAATGCTAGCCATTTTTGATGTTGGAAATATGGAAACTGGTATTAAGGCTTGTACAAGTAAATTGTATCAGCAATTTTGTAAATTCATCCCATAATCTAAAAAAACAAGAAATGGAATTTTATAAGAGAAGAACAACCTTTTTTTTTTTTTTTTTTTTTTTTTTTTTTTTTTTTTTTTTTTTTTTTTTTTTTTTTTTTTTTTTTTTTTTTTTTTTTTTTTTTTTTTTTTTTATATATATAAACCATGAATCTTTGAAAGAAAGTACCTAATAAAGTACATTTTGAATTATTTAAGGGTCAATTTATCAAAAGGGAAATGAAACTGAAATCTCATCGGGCACATGGCTAGTATTTTAGATTTTTTATTCTTACCCATTTTTAAATTAAGTAGTTACAAAACTGTATTTTGAATAATAAGGCTGTCTTCAAGAGGCTTTCTTACTTTTCATTAGTTACAACAAAGTTAACAATTCAATTTGCATAATAATTCACACACATGTCACATTTTCTGATCTACTTCAGAGTACTGTATCGTAAAAAACTAGCAAAAAATTAGGTAGGCCTACAAAAATGTAACAGGACAAAACTTACACTTTTCACAACTGATGATTTTGATGATGACGACTGTGGTTTACTGCTGGGTGAATCCACTTCAGCGGTAACAGAGGTTGATTTCTTGGGTGTTGATTTATCCTGACGTGCCGACGGTGAAGAAACGCGACTCTTTTTCAGCGGAGGCATAGGATCCACCATTCCCAGAGCTTCTGCAAAGCTTGCACCTAAAAAATCATGTGATAAGATTTAATAAATACTTACTCAATAAAAATTTATAGCATTCCTAGAGCTCCTGCAAAACTTGTACCAAAAAATTCATGTGACAAGATTAAATAAATATTTATTCAATAAAACTTTCTATAAGCCCATATTTTTAATAACCTATAACAAGAAGTACCTAGTTCAACTTATGTAAGAAGAAGAATTCCCAAATACCTTTTCCTTAATCGAGGAAGCTTTATACAGTTTAAATACAACTGATAGATAACACTAAAATCATAGTCTGCCAATGTCTAACATATCTACAAAACTTTTAACAGCATTTGCTTAACATATCTTTGACCATTTTATAATACAAGTTCACAAGCAAAACACAATAAAAATATCTGCATTATAAGTACATGCAAAATAAGCCTTGTCAAACAACCCAGTCCATCAAAATTAAATGCATCTTTCTAAACAAATTTGATCACATCATGACAGTTATCAGAAATGTAAAAATCGTGAATTTTTACACGAAATAGGCCATACCAGTACATAATATGAGATCATTAAGCAAATATACTAACTTATGAGAAAAAACCTGTCAGAAAATTTTAAAATCCTATTAATATATCACAAACCTGAAGAAACCAGTGTACATTACACGAAAATTTTATAAGCTAGTTCAACTCAAACTTACATGTGAATGCAGGCACTTTTTTTTTATTGTTCTGTATTTTCTATGTCATGGATTACATCTCGATAAAAAGTTAACCCCTCCAACACACCTAACTTTATATTCAATAGAGCTTCAGTTATGATTCTACTAAATTGATTCTGTATTTGTAGGAAGCTACCACAAAGCTAAGCTGCATTTGTACAAATTGTTCCGAGTCACTATTTTCTGTCAAAAATAAATTTAAAAACTTAACACAGACAATAGTGTTTAAGAGTCCTACACAGCATGTGCTAGAAGCTGCGTTTGAGGTATGGAAACTGGCGGGTTTCTCTATTTTGATTTTACGATTAGGGTTGGTATTTTGTAAATGACAGAAACCTGCTTTTTTTTTTTTTGCCATTTTACGGTGCCCAAAAGCCATGTTTCTAAGCATAATATTAAAAAAACTAAAATAGAGAAGCGTAGTTTTAAATGTGTTTTCTTTTCATAGATAAGGAGATGAAACACTCACGTTTAGTAGTATCTCTTAAAATAACTTTCTCCCAACACGCTGCAACAATGCTCATGCGACAGCCGTATAGGGCTCTTAATGCAACAGAGTCCCGATCTCTAAACTTACTACAATACTATGAAAATACCAGGTTAAAAGTAACACCAACCTTCTCCGAGAATTCCTAGCTGACAAAACCACATTGTACGTACCTGAGAAACAGTCTATGCTGCCATCAGGTGTCGTTCCTACAACTTTCTTGCTTTTCTTTTTAGAACTGTCCTTATCTTTTTTATTTTTCTTTGGCTTGACGTTAACCTCATCTTTAGGTTGTGTCTTGCCAGTCACTGTGGAGACATGTTTGATTTCAGCACCCTTACTAACATTACTATTTCCTGCATCATGTTTTGATTTTTTCTTTTCATCACTAGGGCACGATTCCTTAACTTTAGAGTTTACAGCTACAAGCTTTTCACTATTCTTGCCATCCACTTCATGTCTACACTTCTCTGGATTTGATCGCTTCTCCTTTTCACGATTCTTGTCTTTATGTTTTTCTTTGTGCTTTTCTTTGTGTTTTTTTGATGAGTTACGATGACTGTCTGAACTAGACTTGCCTTTGCGACGATCGGAGGACTCTCCCCTACTGCTATGTTTGTGACTGAACGATTCAGCTTCTTCAGCATTGCTGTTCTCTCCAACATGTTCATCAGAATCTTCGTTGTCACTTTCTGCTATGCGCAGCCGGGAACTGTTTTCCTCCCCTCCACTATAGTCGACGTGCGGCTCTTCCATTTCATAGTCTTCATCTGCCACTCTTTTGATTTCATCATCAATTTCGTCTTTTATTTTCTTGCTGTTCATTTGATCGTAGTCGTGTCCAGAGGAATTATGCTTGACAGCACTGTCATCTTCTTCTTCTTCTTCACTACTGTCTTCTTTCTCGACTTTAATTTTATCCTTCGTCTTCTTTTTTTTACTACTGTACGAATTTACGTCTTCCTTCCTCTTATGATCTCTCTTGTGCTGGCTCGAGGGCTTGTCCTTTCTTCTCTCGTCTTCCCTCTTGTGATGGTGGTTGCTGTCGTCACTACTTTGTTCAGGAGAATTTTCTTCATTTTCACCACACGAGTCTTCACTCATCACCATGCTCTTCCACTTGTTCACCAAGGCTTTCGCCGCTTCTCCAGTGTCTCCATCGTACTTGCGAAGAGAGTTGACAGTACGGCCTACTCCTGTCTCCTGGAGATGCTGCACCGTGATTGGCAGCTTGTACAACTTGTAAATGCAGTGAAGTATCTGAAAACGTACACCAAAGACACTTTGTCAATTATGTTTCACAAGAAAATCAACAATTATTTACATTACTATAAAACAATGAATAAAAAACTTATCCACACAAAACCGTATTTTACTTGCAATACAGCACCAAATGAGACACTATTTTCTGTTCGAAGTGAATACACAAAACCTTACAAATGCTCCCACATTTTTTACATGTTTTATTAACTTGTTTCATTCTCTTTTTGTTTGGTTGGTACACATTGTTACAATGTAGTACAGCAACAATGTCTTCATATAATTATATAATGTTTTAACTTACTTTCTTATCTGTATGTTTGGTAAAAATTTTGTAATCAACTTGAAACTAACTTCACTTTGAGTCAGAGACTTGAAACTTTACACATTGCTCAGACAATGTAATACAAGAAGAAAAAATTCAGGAAAAAAACTTAATTACACATTTTTGAAAAATTTTAATTATTAATAAAAAATTTCTCATATAAAAATACTTGCAAAATTAAAAAAAAATCATGGGGAACAAGCAATATATAATTGATGCATTAATAGTTCACCTCAAGTCACCAACAATTATACTGCACTGCAAATTATATGAACTGTTTCTATCAGCTTTCTCGACAGCTACTCTCTACATTCCTTACAACTATCTATTGCATGCACCCCATGTTTTAAGTTTTAAAGCTTACTGGTATTTTATAGGAGAAAAATTTTACACTTTATAGTCCATTTGTTAAATATGGTATATTACTTTTTTAATATATATATACATTATTTAAATTTTCTGTCACTGCTCGCAACACTATTCAACAATGTTATTTCAGAAAACCTGTAGCAGTAATGAAAAAATAAAATTCCCTCATCTCCTCTCTTATAAGCTGCACAAAAAAAAGTCAACTATTATTCACGCTACTGTATTTTCAAGAGTAGGGCTTGGGGAGGGGGCCTGCTAAAAAAAAAAAAATTACGAATGCATAAAATGGGTATTGGTGTGTGTAATGTGCATACAAATTAAAAATTAGCAGTAAATGATCTGTTAAAAAACACATTTTACAAAAACCAAAAATAAAAAAACTATTTATGTAACCAGCATCATACTGCAATATGTATTTTTAAACATGATTCCTCAACTACGCAGATACTTATTTCAATTAAAAGACGGAGATCCCTGGGACCCTCACAATTTATTTATAGGACTACATAGCTTTGCACAAAAAAACTGTTTCAACTATTAATGTTTAATGAGAAAAGGAAGAAAAATGCATCAGAAAGGAATACAATTTACGCTCAGAAGGTAGTAGCAGAAATTTTTTTGCAAAAAATGTATGGAAAAACAGGGTGACTACAGACACATGGAGTAATTCAAGGCTGTTAAGAGGCTGCATTTTTCTTTATTTCTTCTTGACTCCGAGTTCGGCAAGATATATTTGAAAATATTTTTATAGAGACTTATTTACATTGCTGGTACCATTCATAGTGCATATTGTATTTGAAGTATTAAAACGTAAATATGAAATAATTAAGCTAAATAAATTTAAGGTAATAATTATTTCTCACAGTGTAATTTAGACTAAATCACTCCTAGTACCAAATTAATACACTAATACGCACCTATCATAAAATTTAATGTTTCTATTAAGAGATGCTGCAGATAATTCATTGTACCCTTAATTTATTAAAAGAAAATGGATAACTTCAACAAAAAAGGTTACACAGACACTGACTGTGTGAAATTAGTAGTTTTATATTTCTCAAAATAATGTTAGCTTTGTAGACGTTACTAGTGACTACAGTCTCCTGTTATAGATAATTTCAGCATGCATAACACACACATAATGGCACATCGAAAGTAAAAATATTCATGTCACACGAGAAACAACTCAACATAAACCAGTTGACTTACTGAAGTGGAATAAATTTCACTTAAGAAAGATGTCAAAGGCTACGCAATAGAAGTTATAAAAACATAGAACATATTTTTGTATCTTTACAAATTACTGAAAATACAGCATTTTATATGAAACATTAGCAACCTTTTCTGTTCACTACAAAATGAAAACCATTTTACATCGATCAAATATTTACTTGTTTTAGTAAACAGCGGTATTCCTTCTGATTACGATACCAAGTTTATATATAAACGTGAACTGTCAACTCGTGTGTGTCAGCAGTAACAAGTGCATATCTCCTCCTACGATGCGACGAGCTGCCATAGAAAGGTGTTGAGGTAAGGTATGTGGGTTTTACACCTTGTCGACAGTGAAGTCATTAGAGGCAGGACACACAACTTGGCACAATGACCGGAACTAAGTAAAGAGTCAGTCAAGGTCTTTGTTAAGGAACCATCCGAGCATTCGCCTGGAGAGATTTCGGGAAACCATGATAAACCGAAATCAGGATGGCCTGAGCCAGGGATAAAACCAGAGTCCTGCTGAATGTTAATCAAACGTATTAACGTTGCGCCATTTCGTTCGGTGGTGAGGTGTCGTGTAGAGTTGCTGCAATTACAGCTGATAGTAGCGCGACCATGCTCTTCAGCGCCAGTTCGAGACTGGTTCGAAAATATTAGACTGGCTCATTATATACCAATTCAACACGCTCTGTCATGCATCTAGAGTGTTAGAGAGACAGGTATTTGTCACATAAAAAAATAAACATTATATTACTAATATGAGGATTTAATAAGAACATTAACTACAGGCAATGATGCACGGCCATCTTTAATTTACAGTACTTTCCCCAATACAAGCATTCCAGAAGACATTTAGGTTATTCGGAATAAAGTAAGCACCCTCAAAAGCCTTGTTAAATTTATATTTTCAGCCTATTCGTATCCTTCCGCACGAAACGGCTAATGATGGGAAATACCTAACCTCTCTGGACATGTCACTTGATGTTTACGCATGTAAGATAAGTTGTCAGTCGGTACGAACCTAATCAGTTAGATAAAAAAAAGTTTGTTAATTACACAAAATATAAATATGTTGATTTCAGTTGATTTTAATTCAGTATTGTAGTATTTAAATTGGAAAATACACAGAACTACATTCAGCGTTTTGCTGCCAAAAATACAAGTTGTAAGGTAAGTATTGTCAATGTTGAACTATATGCAGTAACGGCTAGTGATGTTGATTAAAGGTTAAATCTTTAGTGCTCACTTTATCCCGAACTACCTATATCAACATATTTGACATTCATGCTCTGAATGTTAGTCTGCTACACCTTTTTAGTGCTAGACTATAAATTATTTTCATAATATCCTATATTTGTTGTAAGATAAATAACACAATAATTGTTACCTATAAACAAATCTCTATATATAAAAATGAACACTGACTGACATATCAAACTGTAACCCAAACCCCAGAACCTAGAATCGTGAAATTTTCTGTCTGGGTTCCCCTCAGACTGTAGGCGAGAACTAAGAAGGGATTTTTCGAAATTCGACTTCTAAGGGGGTGAAAAGGAGTGAAATGTGTTTCCGAAGGAACGTCGATAGAGCTCTAACACGACTGTGATTTTTACTTTAATAGGATTTTTCGAAATTCAACATTTAAGAGGGTGTAAAGACCTTAAATGTGTTACAAATTAACTATCAATATGTATCAAATGATAAAGAGTTGGTATTCACTTCAAAATTGTTGCTTACATAGATACCCAAAAAGCAGTTTTTGGATTTTTTTAAATTCAACCCCCAAGCAGTAAAAGGGGGCAAAATGTGATTTTTTTGAATTGTCTATATCTTTGAAACATAAAAGGCTATCGTCATGATTTTTACTTTAATTTGTTGTGTATACAAATGTCTATGACAGGACTCCAAGACGTTTTGAAATTCTTTAATTAAGGGAATGAAAATGTGAAATGTGTTTTCGATTATTCCTCCATATTGAGATATCGAAACGCTCTTTGCTTTAGATTGATGCTTTTGTAATTATTCCAAGTACCACTAAATTGTATTTTCCGAATTTGGCGCTAAAGAGGTTAAAAAAAAGGGGTAAAATGAGTTTTTGATTCAGAATCGTTACATATCGATCCCATTGATTTTTATATAGCTACGTGATTTTTGTTTAAGATTGATGCTTACGCAAATACCTGAAAAGTAATTTCAGGAATTTTAGAAATTCGCCACCTAAGGAGGTGAAAAGGGGTGAAAAGTGGTGAAATGTGTTTTTAATTAACCATCTATATATCTTGAACCCAGCAGGCTATTGTGTTTTTCACGTTCAAAAGACACCAGTATAGTAGTCTAAAATTTCTTTTGAGAGTTTTTCGAAATTCAGTCTCTTAATAGGTGAAAAGACCCGAAATGTGTTTTAGATAGATCTTCTATATAAATCAAACCAATCAAGATATTCAATTTATTTTTTCTTTAAAATGATTAGATAAATGGCTGCAAAATGGTTTTAAGATTTTTTTTAAATTCAAACTCCCAGTAATGTACACAGGTTATATGTTATTTTTAATTAATGATTGATTTTGCTTCAACTGAATGAGCTATCTCCATGATTATCACTTTGCTTGTATACTTTGAACAAATATTTAGAACATGAAATTAAGATTTTTCAAAATTCGACATCTAAAGGGGTAAAAAGGCATAAAATTTGTTTTCTATCAGCCGATGATACTTATCTAACCAGCAGAGATATTGAAGTGGTATTCGTGTCAGAATGATGCTTACGAAGTATTTAAGAAAAGTAATGCAAGTTTTTTTTTTATAAGATAACTAAATTATTAAGAATAAAACTTAGTTTGTACACTTTCAAGGCAGACAACCCGAAAACAAGCACAACCAGCGAGAAACAAATTATATAGGAGTTTCATCCTACAGTTCTATCGAGACGTATTGTTGTACTACCTCTTGAGCCTAGGAAAGTAATATTTTATTTTTAAATTTAGTTTTCATTAATTATTTTGATGTTATGTTGCGCAGATGTTTGTAGCTCCGGTCTATTGCTGCAAAGGTTCTTGGCTCCAATTCCATTACAGCTTTGCAGATGTGCAATTATGACACAAAAAATTCAAGACAGATTAAATCAGTGCAATTAGATGAAGTCGTTCAAAAGTAGTAAAAATGTATTATGCAGTCCACTATCCACTAAAGTTCCTAGACAGCATCATCCCACATATACCATCTCACTAATCTGAAGGTTGGCGCACCAAGTAATTATATAATTCTGCAAAGATTATCCTGCCAAAACTGCCTAATGGCACTTAACTTCACGTGAAAGTTTTAAAAAACAAGTATGTTATTGAGGGTAGCATCACCAATGGTTGTGCTGGGGGGAAATCAGTCTTCATACCACGTAAACTGCGTAACCCTCTCACATTTAGAAGTCTACCCTACAACGTCAATTTTGCTGTGAATATAAGTGAGTGAGTTGAAGTCGCTGTTAGTGACAGTGACAAACTTAAGACTGCTTTCGCATGGATAGCTATAGCTACTTGGTATACTGCTGCAGAGTTAATTCGACTAGCAGCTTTGTCATTCTAACACTTGATGACTGAACAGCCTATCTGGAGTACAAAGAGGTTTTTCAATTAAAGCAAATATTATCTGCTGTGAGTAACACACACGAGCATAGTCGCAGGAACACTGCTAGTGCCATATAAATATAATAGCCTATAGGAGTAATTTATCATCTAGCAATGTAAAAAGGTACGTACTGGATTAACATTTAGAGATTGAAATGTCAAAAATGCTGATAAGCAATCAATACTACTCGTAGTGGGGAAAATACTTTAAATTAAAGATGAACCTGCACCATTGCTTGCAAAGCATTTTTACAATTTTATTTTCTATACGGTAACAGTATTATTATATATACATGTCAACTATGAGTAAAAATCAAATTTTTGTATGGTCATTCAATGCGTATAATTTATTTAATTTATTTATTTTTTTGCTTAAGACTGCCAATTGTGCGGGAAACATTTTTTAAATGTCCGAAGTCACTCCGTGTCTCACAAGTCACTCTGTAGCATTGCAGGACAGGCGGGCTATACTGTTTCACGTAAGCACTTGTCGAAGGAGACTTATACCTCATAATTTTTAACAAATGTATCATAGGCCTATGTAGTTGCAAATATGTACTAACAATGAAAACTAGAGCTTCGCAAGAGCAAATAAATAATTACTAGTCATTGTAAATATATATGTTCACAGCAGTTTAACTTGGAGATGCCATTGAGTCTTATTGTAATTTTTCAGCATGAACCATATTACAAAGTGTTTTGTTACTGAAGAACTCATTGGCTAATACCGGCAATGTGAGTTTCTGTTAGTGTGTGTACTGGGCCTGTATGTTTGACTTACACACTTTGCTACACAACAAGTGAGGACAAGGTTGGTGACTGTATGACGAGAAATTGCACAGATTGTGCTACGTAGCTGGATTCCCCTTCTTCCAGTTGAGATAAATTCACAATTTCTGGCTGGTCCATCACGCAACTGGACTGCATAGACTACCCTTTTTTTATTTAATTTCAAATGCTGAATTTTTCAGTGCTGATAAGCTAGTGTTGGACAAAGGTATGAAAAATTGTTAAATTTGAATAAATACAACATTCACATTTTTACAGACTTGTGATTTATTATTTTAAATTTTGGAACAATCCATCCACTGACTCAAAATATCTTGACCCTTCAGCTGCACACACATATCCTAGAGGTGAAAAATGTTAACTGTGACTCAAAAATGTAATGATATCTATCATGTGTTCCTGCCTTCTGGCAGGACCACAAGTACAAATGTAAGAAGGCTGGGGTGAAGGTTGGGCCAGTTACTCGACTAGCGAGCCAAACCTGTTGCACGCCGGCCCAAAGAATAGATGACATGAGTGTGGGAAGCAATGGAATGACAGAGGCGGGGAAAACAGGAATTCTCAGAGAAAAACTGCCGACCAACAGTAATATTCATCATGCTTCCTACATGCAAAATATCAGTTATCAAACTGGCAGGGATCGAACCTGGATTGCGTAAGTTAAAGGCAAGTGATCTGACCCCTAGACCACCGCTGCTACCAACTGTATCTAGTTCATTTAGACTTAAAACTGCTAAGTGAAATCTTTGAATACATAAAGTAAGATTATAGTGAAGCAGGGCAGAGCTGATGTACCACACCTAGAAACTGAAATTATGGAAGACATCTGAGAGGGCGAAAACTCTCTTGAGAGTTTGTGCCTATCCTTCCAGTAATAAAGTGAAGCAGCAGCTGTCAATCCAACTTCAAAATACTTTTAAAACTTTTAAAACTGTTTAGAATACAATAATATTTATTGTAACTGTCCTGTTTCTAAAGTCAGCATTGTATCAGCATACATACTAGTATGAACATTTTACTATGCCAACTTGAAGACATACATACTATGAATATAGCCTACCATAAAATGTTACTGATATCTTTTGATTACTCTTAAATGTACTTGCAACATACGCCTAGTACAAGTGAGCAATTTTCTTACCAACCTACAAGAAAGTGAATATCAACAATGTATAACAAAGCTAGTATTCTGGCTAGCATCATACCAAATATAATAATCAGTTAAAACAGTCTGTTTCTTGTACATAAAGGTGTACACCATTAATATGAGAACAGATTTATACGCTGCATTTGGAGGATTGGGGGTTATGATATTTATTGTGTATGAGCCAATAACAAAAGTAAAAACTGAAACTGTTGTTGGTAATATATAACATTACAGCTTAAGTGATATAAAGTAGTATTTGGCTCACTTCTTTTATCCAACTACACCTACGTATGCAAGCTATTTCACTATAAACCAATTGCATGTATATACAAATTATTTGATAACATTTAACAAGATAATGAACACATAACTCTACCACGTCTATGAGGAAGAGGTCTTGACAATGCCTATGCTTGTCCAGCAAGAGAATGTGACCCCCTTTTTGTTGCCGAGCGTTAGCAGTAATTTGGTGGAAGATTTGACGTGTTTACATTCGGTGGCGTTACTATTTTTTGCAATTATTGATATAAAATTATGTTAATATGGTGAACTGATATAGTTGTTACATGTTTCTTGTTCATAAATGCATTGGCACATGTGGAACTGTTTATATATGTCCTCTGCAAATAAATGTTATGTACTATTGTTTTAGTAAAAATATTTGACCAAAATCCATTATTTTCTGCCCTACAAAATTTTAGAATAATTGCAATGTGTGTCCATATGTAAAAGACTGAAAAACTAAAATATATTTTATTGTTGAAAAAAAAAGTGTCCAATACAAAATTACCCTTCCGCAATTCGGATAACTTTACATTTTAAGCTAAGCCAAATGCAAAACGAGACAATTTTTCCACTAAATTACTACTAGCGTTCGGCGACAAAAAGGGAGTCACATTTAATTCCTCAGTGTCCAGACCTCTATCTTCATAGACCGTGAACTGTACCTATCCTGAATTAAGCCAAGTTAAATCACAAGACACTAGTTTGCTAGAAGTGGAAGTGAACAAGATGTTCACCTTCCCGTATCAGAAAGACGACCACGTGTACTAGATTTAATATTCCACATAAGTAATTAAGTACAAAACGTATCTAGTGAAATAGACGTATGATAAATTTGTAACTTCAAGCGAAAACCTTGAAGAATATATGTCTGTTTAGTATCTGCAAGAACACATTTTCAAGATGACTCTCCTGATCACACTGAAGTTCGGGAAAAGCATTGATGCAGGTGGGGGTAGAGTTTATCATGATTAATGCTGATTGTTCACAGCTGTAAATTCATGTGTTTATAAAAAAAACTATTTTGGGAGGAACACAAATCACTTCACCTAGCTGTACAGCGATACATATCAGACTACATAATTGAATAATCAACATCTTCTTGCAGTTATATTATCAAGTTAATTTTGTCAAGAATCCCTGTGGCATAGATAAAAGGATGTCATATTCTAAAAACCAGCAATCCGTCAAATATTACAAGTTGGACATGCCCACAGATATCAGTTGAAAGTTATGTCAGGTATGCAATTTATTTTTTACTATAAGTTCCTCTAATACTTTACAACAGACTCCTACCCAGAGAGAAGTTATGTTAGTTGGTAAATTATAAAGTTGCAATAATATATTAGGCTGGTGAAATTAAAATGGTAATGTCGGAAAATTTGTGTGAGTAAATTAAACTTGACAACTATCGTGAATCCAACCTCTAATGCCCTTTAGGTGATCGAGGGTTTGCAAACATTGTTAACCTTCCACAATGGAAAACAACAGAATTATTAACTAAATAATTATTAACATTTAGAATATGTAGAATTAATTTCAACATTAAACTGCGAGGTTACAGAAACAATGAACGCTATCAAACAGGAACCAGCTGTTGAGGGAAAACAACCGATTTTATAATTTTAATAACCAAGAGTGTAAAAAATTATCTAACGTAGGAATAGAATTAGCAGCTCTTTTTTTTTATTAGGTCAACGACCATATGTAAACATTACCATTACTACCTTTACTTCGGCTTCCCCTTAAAATTTCTACTGTATAAGAGAAACTCAAGGTTGCAAAATTCCAAGTACACCTGGGGCATTTATCTTGGAAAAATATGCAACACCTCCTCACCCTGCTCGTGTCGTTTGAACATTTTTCTAAACTTCTCTGATAATGTTTTATCACGTCAACGACAGACATGGCTTTCCTACAATTCGGCTGAATTTTTGCCAGCTGATCGGCAGGGCAACCAAATGGACAACATTCACACATTTACCCGTAGGCTGTTGGAAACATACTAAAAGTATAAAAGCTAGAAGTACTTATAATTTTTTTATATTTATTTATTTAAAATTTGAATACATCAAAAAGAATACATTCTAGTAATAAAAAAATAAAAACGTGTCTCCTTGAGCAAAAGGTTTGCTCTAGGTGGAGACCGACACGATTATTACATTGCTATAGAAGTCAGTAGTGAACAGCAAAAGAAACGTACAAATCGCGATGTCGACTGTGCAGCATTAAGGGCGTTGTGGTGATTGCAGGTTTCCTCTGCATGCTCCGGCATCTTCTTGGGCATGGGAATCAAGGTTTATTCCTAATGGAAGGAGCCAATTTTATACGACGAAAGGCCTAAACAGGTTTCAAGAGAAGGAATTTCCGAATAATTCCGAATTTTGCGAAGTGGCATATGCTAATATTAGAAATAGATTAAATGTATTAATTTCTGAAAACGAAGATTTTAGGTTGGATTTGGGCCAAATTTAGGCCACGGAGTCCGGCGCCACGCAATACAGGCGGTGGATAGGCCAGGGTAGATTCAAGAATACAGGGAATGTGCCCAACTCTGCCAGTACCCGTTTTGTTGTAGGTCGACGTCCAGATGGCTTCTGAGCCTGGCCCACCTGACCTGCAGTAGTGTATCTGGCCTCAGGGACAAGTGCTGCATGTCGTCCCAGCATGCAGGCTGATAATTGATGCACACTGTGGAACGCTCTTAATGAGTTTGTTTGTTTGTTTGTTTTATTGCATCCTTATGATCTTTTCTGCACATGTTGTACAAATATATTGGACATGTCATAGAGTTAACATAATGTATAGTTATAACATAAAAAACATTATATAAGGTTATACATAACATAAGGTTATACATTTATGTACAGGAATATAATATGAATAAATAATCTTCGTTCGTCACTTCCTATATTGCAACTGGATGAAGTCGTCAATAATTTGAAAAAAGAAGAAGAAGAGCGGGAGAAAGAGACCTGACATGTACACTGTTGTACAAGTATGTAATGATTTAAGTACTCTTCTATTGAATAAAAAGTATGATCAGAGAAATATTCCCTCAGTTTTCTTTTGAAAAGTTTAGGATTTGAGAAAAATTTTTCTTGCAAGTTTTTTGGTAGTTTGTTAAAAATGTTACTTCCGGAGTAGTAAGGCCCTTTTTGTACTAATTTTAAATTTACAGAGTGCATGTGAATGTGTTTTTTATTTCTAGTGTCATGCTTGTAATAGAATTCATTTTTCTCAAAAATGTAATTGTTCTTAGACATAAATAGGAGCAGTGAATACGTATATTCACATGGCAATGGCAATATCTTTGTGCTTTTAAAAAGAGGTTTACAGGAGTCAGTTTGTTTCTTACTGTTAATTATTCTTACTGCTCTTTTTTGCATACAAAATACTTTATTACTGTCAGTGGAATTGCCCCAAAAAATGTTGCCGTATGTCATGATAGAGTGAAAATATGCAAAATAGACCATTCTTACTGTGTGAGAGGTGATCCCATTATTGCAAAATAAGAACTTGAGAAATACATTGAACTGAATATCTGGTTTATTCACGGGAATACCCTCGAGCGGGTCACCACATTCCATGTCTATATTTCGCTCGGTATGATGGCATAAGCTGTTAAAAATAGCACAAGGCCAACATGGAACTTTAAGAATGTGAAATGTACAAAAGAGCGTCCAAGTGACTACCCATGCGCGTCAGTCCCTGAGGACGAAAACACGAGAAAATAAGGTTCCAGAAACTTTTAAACATTGCACTCCAAATTGTTAGGTCGAAAAGACTGAGTGGCCTCAGGGAGACGAGACTGCATGACACGCGCAACTTATTTCCTCGGTTACCAAGCGAAGAACATGGTGTTTGGTGAGGATGCTGCGGCGTGCATTCCCACCAAACTTGGTGTAATCCTTTCCATGCTATTTTAAAACAAGCTGAAATATATGGAAAAACTAGTACAAATACATTAATAATATTTATGCCAGTATCTGCAGGTCCAAAGTCATTATAGGGTCACTTTCAGAAATACGTCTTGAAATGAAAGCGACAATTATACTTTTGTAAAATACATCAGAATAAATTATGTAATATTTAAAATGTAAACACTCCAGCAAAAATCACTAGCAAATTACAAAATAAAGAATATACAAAAAGGACAATTAAAACATTTTCTTGGTGGCCTTTCCACAGTGTCCTACTGCCCTAGTAACTTACATTGTACATTCATGGAAAAATATATGTAAAGAGTTCTGTAATGCAGGTAACGTAAAATGTTTAGTGTAAAATCACTGCATATGCATCTGTCATTAGATTTGCACAAGTCATTCGGGATTCAAACCCAACATCGTCACTTGCCATCTGCATTTACTTCGTGGCGCGTAATGCCCGACACTGCAAACATTCTCACACTGTCTCTAGCAGCTCTAGTTAATGCTGCAAATACTACTAAGTTGTTAGTAGGCCCTGATTAGAAAAGGGTAGTCTGAATGCTCAATTGAGGCTAGCAGTCCATCATCACAGCTTACGGGAACAGGAGTTTACCTGCCGCGTAACGAAAACTGGTGTTTAGGTGGATTCTGTAAGTGGGAAGGGCGGTCTCGTGGCCGGGACCCAACCGCAGTAGACCTGATGTTGGTGGTAACAGAATGGACGTCCGCAGCACACTGCAACACCTTCAGAGTTCAGTTAAACTTATTTCTACTTATCATGTGTGATGTTGAGGCTTGAGACAGCCCATAACAGTCCAGCTAAGCTCCGTTGACGACAGGGGATACAGAGATGTAGCCTGGCAGTCGACCACGACCCTGACGATCCAACGAGTCTCAGGCTGGCCTGGGACCCAACTGCATATGCCAGCAAGTATTTATTATGTCCATACAAATCACCGCTAAATTCCAATCCCCTGTCGTCCCGAGCATGCCATGAGAATTTTTATTACTCTGCAAAGGATTCATGTTTTGTTTTTAGTTTGTATGGCAGTTCGCCGAATTCTGGCAGATTGCCAACCTTTGCCGCCCAACTCGTTAGGCTGCCATGTTTTTTCTCACCTCACCAATGAGCTAACTAGGAGGCACAGCTAATGCTCGTCATCTCCCTGGGATCATACACTTCTTGGGTATAGTAACACAGTATCAAAAGTATGTATAATTATTGTAATTCTGGAAATTCTCAAACATTTTTGTTTGATTCTTCGCCCCAGGAACCAACACGCACCTGGCATCCTAGATATATCATGTTATTTTCACACTCTAGTCATTTTTGGTGCAAGCCAAAAAATCACATCATCAGTCTGGCTGAACTTATACGTTAAATGTATGTAAGTGACTCTGCAATGGCGAAGCCATACACTACAGGTGATTTTGTCAACAATGCTTTGTATATTTTGACGCGGGTCGTCCTTGACCTCCCCTGATCTGAGCCCGTCGTGCGCATCAAGCCACAACGGAACGGTCCGAGGCGGCCGGGGCTTGTGCATATTGGAACGCACCCGCCCACGTGCGCGACGAGGTAGCGGCGCCTAGACGCCGCCCCCGCGACGTCGAGTGGACACAATATGTGCCTCGGGCCCAGAAAACGGCCA
>PNEQ01011503.1:0-39263 GCA_003012365.1 Medauroidea extradentata | reverse complement strand
GAAATTCGCCACCTAAGGACGTGAAAAGGGGTGAAAAGTGGTGAAAAGCGTTTTCAATTAATCGTCGATATATCTTGAATCCAGCGGGCTAATGTTGTGTTTTTTACGTCCACGAGATACCAATAAAGTATTCTAAAACATGATTCAAGGGTTTTTAGAAATTTACTCTCTTAAGTGGTGAAAAGACCTTGAACGTGTTTTAGATAAATCCTCGATACCTATCGAACCCGTCTAAATATACAATTAATTTTTGCTTCAGGATGATGACTACAGAAATTATCGCAAAACGGTTTTCAGATCTTTCGAAATTCGATTTCTTGATACTGTGCACGGGTGATATACGTTTTTTTTTTTTTTGAATGATCGATATTGATTCGACTGAACCGGCTAGCGATGTGATTTACACTTCAGTTGGATATTTATACAAATGTCTAAGATGTAAATTAAAAATATTTCTTAATTCGACACCCAAAAGGGTGAAAAAGCTCAAAATTTGTTTTCCATCAACCCACGATATCTATCTAACCAGTAGCGATATTGAGGTGTTGTTCGCGTCAGAGTGATGCTTTCGTAAATATTTAAAAAATATGTATGTAATTTTTTTCTTTATAAGAAACGTGATTATTAAGAGTAAAACTTAGTTGGTCAATAATCAAGGCAGACGATCCGAAAAGCAGGAACGAGCAGCGAGAAACAACCTATACAGGAGTTTCACTACAGTAACCTATCGAGACGTGGTGTTGTACAACCTCTATGAGCCCAGGGCACAGATATTTTATTTTTTTTAATACAATTTTATTTTCATGAATTATTTCGATGTTACGTGACAGAGTTGTTTGTTACTCAGGTCTGAATTCCGGGAGGTTCTGGGCTCGAATTCCGTTAAAAGCTGCGTGCGAACGTTCAATTCTGACACACAAAAACTACAAGGCAGATCGAATTAGTGCAATTTACTTGTAGTCTTTAAAAGGTGTAAAATTGCAGTTCGCTTTCCACTTAGGTTCGTCTAAAATATCAGCTGACATATCGTGTACTGCCAAAAGTGATTAAGTCATAAATGTTACTTCGTTTAAAAACAGTATTAATTTGTAGATATTAACAAAAATTTGGCATGTTACTATACTGTGACACAACAGTACGAAACGACGAATAGACTTTAAACTTGGGCAATTGTTCGTGAACAACATATACATATTCCTAGCATTTTTATCATTTTATCTCATTTTGACTTGGTCACTTTTGGCAGTAAACCGACGATATATCATCTCACTAATCTCAGGTTTGGGGCACCAAATACGTTTCCGCGAAACCTTAACTCTCTGAAACTTTGTAATGTCAATAAAGTTAAAGTGAATATTTTGACAATATATAATTGAGGGCACCGTCACCAATGGTTATGCACAGGGTAAACAGATGTTTCTCATTCGATTAACCTCTTACCTTAGATGTCTGTAACTACCATAGAACGTCAAATTGGCAGTTTTATAAATAAGGCCCAGGCGAAGTCGCTGTTAGTGGCAGGGACAAACTTAAGACTGTTTTTCGCGTCGACAGCTATAGCTACTTATCCTTCTGCAGAATTAGTTCAACTAGCCGCTTGGACATTCTAACACTTGATGACTGAAGTACCAATCTGGTGTGCAAAGAGGTTTTTAAAATAAAGTAAATAGTATCAGTTACGAATAATACTCGCGAGCAAAGCCGCGGGGGACTGCTAGTGTATATATATATATATATATATATATATATATATATGAACAGAACTCACACTTCGAACTATGTCGCTATAGTTTTAAAACTTCGGCATATTTATCAGAAACATCATTTTCGTGCCGCTCACAACGGCCTAAAAAGTCTATAACATACTGCTGTAATTGGAAAATAACCGTATTAGAAAAAAAACTGCTATACAAACAAATTTTAGACTTTGAACTATACTGCCCACAAATAATAAAAAAAATGTGGTGACCGCTTAAAGTCCCATAGGAAAAAGGATAATTGTGACGCACTGCACACCAGCTGAGAGGTTTGAGCGGAGAGGCGACAATGCAATACAAACGTTGGTCAACGGCAACCTTATCGCTCCCGCCTCACACACCCAGACGCATCAAATCTAGGTTGCCCTCTTAAGAGTGCGTAGTAGATAAATGAACGGTGAAAACTTATATTGATTTCTACGGTTTTTTCGAAGCCAATATGGATAACATACTCAATGACAATCCTAGATAATGTAGTTGCCAACTTTATGAGTAAATATTTATCCAGAATTACTCATTCGTTACGCGTAATCTCTTGCGCCGCAGTTAAATGCGCGAGATTCCGGCGTCAGAGATTGTGCCTCAGAAGTTCGTAACACTGGAAAAAATTTTGTTTAAAACGTTGGCTATAACTATTGTCTGGGATTGTTATTGTTTAATTTTCGTTAATTGGCTTCTAGAAACCAACAGTTATAGATTAATGCTTTTTGCGTTGAAGTATGTACCACGCTCTCTTAAGGGTGTTCAAGTACGATAAAATCATAATTTTATATTTATATGAAATAGTGTCAGTTTTGTAGATGATACGCCTTGAGAGTGTAGTTTCCTCTTACGAAACAATTTTATAGCTTGCATACTTTTCTCATAACGTTGCGTCTGCTGCCATCCAAATAGTGAAAACCAGTTGACTTACGTTCGTGAAATAATTCACAGTGAAATAACAAACTTTGGACTACGTAATAAAACATTTTAAAAAATCCCGCGAACTGTTTTTGTATTTTAAAAGAATTGCCTAATTTGCAGCTTTTTCATGTACTTTTGTGATTTTATTTAAAATTTAAAATATTACACTACGGGTTTTTAAAATGTTTTATTGCATAGTTCATGGGATGTACGTTGGCTGTGAATTATTTGGTTTAAGTAGGTCAGTCGGTTTTCACGATTTGCATAGCAGCAGAACACGCAAATTTTGACTTTGACACATTATCATGAGAAAACTACGCCAACTAAAGTTCTTTCGTAAGAGGATACTGTACTCACAAGTATCGTCTACAAAACTAAAATTATTTCATGTAGATATAAAATTATGAGTTTATCGCACTTGAACACCCTTAAGGGCGCGATTCATCTCAGTTTTCAACGTCTTTATTTATTTTCATATATGTACCAGATATTTTCCCCTTATTTTAGACATAAATTGTGATTACATCTTCCTTTTAGGAAACTTTTGTATCTCTCATAGTTTTTGCGTAATGAGTCGTAAACGTCAAAATTTGCACTTTACGGTTTTAAGTACGCCACCAAAACCAACTGACGTACAAAACCGACAAAATTCACACTATATAACAATGTTGTATGCTATGATTTGACAAATGTAAAAACAAAAAAAAAATAAAATACTTTTGTATTTAGTAAAAATGCTGAATTTTGAAATGAAAATAAAAAAAAATACCAACCTTTTTTTTTTTTTTTTTTTTAGAAATACAAAAATTTATTTTTCTTTGTTTTTATATATGTCAAATCATAGCCTACAACATTGTTATATAGTGTGCATTTTTTCAGTTTTTTGACGTTTACGACTCATTACGCAAAAACTATGATAAATACAAAAGTTTCCAAAGAGGAAGATTTAATCACAATTTATGTATGAAATAAAAAAAATATCTGGTACAAATATAAAAATAATAAAATACGTTGAAAACTGAGGTGAACTGCGCCCTTCAGGAACCATCCCAACATTCGCCTGAAGCGATTTCGGGTAGCCGTAGGAAACCAAAATCAATATGGCGGAAACCAGTGATCGTATACGGATCTTCCCAAATGCTAGTCCACCGTATTATCGTTGCCAAGCCTCACTCGGTACTTATCATAACAGAAGACGTACGTGTATATCGGTATACTTAGGATAAACTCAGGGTAGCAAGCGACGAACTACAAACGAGCACCCTCGAAACACTTCCGCAAAGTAGCGACGGCCTAGCAAATTCCGAGAGCTGCAAAATCGTTGCGGGGCGAACGTGAGTTCGCGAACGCGATACGACGGCCGTCGACCCGCGCCGAACGACGAATCAGATACGCGGGGCTGAGAGAGCAGGTTAGCTCGCCGAACGCACTGTCGGCTCTGCGAAGGGACATATCGGTGGGCGTAATAGAGGGGTGTTTTCCACCCTGGCCGATCTGAGATCTCTTGAGCGAGACAGGGAGGTGGTCCAGGGTGATGATTACAGAGGATGCTGTACGTCGTGCGGGCCGTCGTGGAGGATGCTGGTAATGTAGGGGGAGGATGCGATCTGGTGGAGCTTGTGATGGTAAGGTAAGGGTGGATCTCTGGGTGTGAACTACAAGAATATCATGGCTCGTCGGCTCGTGAACGTTACGTGCGACTTTTTTTAGCCTCACTCAGAATAAACAGTTTTGTGGTGTCTACAAAATGTTTTGTCAATATGGACCTCACAAAATAATTTCGTTAACACTTACAAAATTTTTTTGTAGTCTCTGCAAAACTTTATTGGGGATAGTAAAAAAATTTTGTGGTCACCACAAAATATTTTGGTAGGGTCTATAATGACAAAATATTATGTGGTGACCAATAAGTATTTTTTTTTAGTGCAGACATCCCATGTCTGCATCGGAAACGTCCATCGATCTAAAGCCGACCTCCGTAGCGTAACTGCTTAGCTCATTACAGTACGAGAGGTACTGTGTTCGGCTCCCAGACCCATTTGGGTGTAAATTTATGAACGTCTGGATTGGACACTAAAATTTGTCTTGTATTACTTGTCTGAACGCAAATCTGGTAACGTGAACTACCTTTGACATTAAAATGAGAGGAATGTTTGGCAGTGTCGATGTGGTTGAGCGTTGTTACTGTGTCTAAGATTAAGGCCGCTGTCGGCATTAATTTTCAGTCATAATTTTATTCTTATACTAGCTCCTAGTTCCGTACGATGTTTTTTTTATTTTAGATATAAAACGCACGAGGTCCCAGCGTCAGAGATTGTGCTTTAAAAGTTCGTAACACTAGAAACAAACGTTGGCTAAAACAATTGTCTAGGATTGCCATTGTTAAATTTTTGTAAATTGACTTCAAGAAACCTACAGTTATAGTTTAATACTTTTAGCGTTGAAATATGTACCACGCCCCCTTAAGGGTGTTCAAGTGGTAAAGGTCTAAATTTTATATTTGTATAAAATAGTGTTAGTTCTGTAGACGTTGGTGTACTTTTACCTCTAACAAAAAAATTAACAAAGCCAGATTTCCCGTAAGGGCATTTCAAAGTCAAAATTTGTATGGCTCTACTTACGCACACTGCGAAAGCTAATTAATTAAATGAAATAATCTCCATTGAAACTACGCAGTTTAAACACCTATTGCGCGAAATATTCCTTTAAAAGAAATCGTTAACAGTAACAAAAATGTTTTCCCTTAAGGGTACCGCCTACCCGCGCGTGAGAGGCTCAAAAGCGACGGAGCTGTACGGTCGACCATGAAGCGCAGATCAAATGCCACGTCGCCTCAACGAGTCAAGCGCTGAACTAGCGTGCAAACTTTCCGCAGAGCGGTTTTTCCTATTGGACATTATGCGGTGACCGTATTATTTTATTGGTGGAATGTCTGCAACTAAGTTCAGTGCCGGTCGCAATCTGAGTTTCACATACATCTGGTTAGTATATTTTGAAGTACGGAAGTCTGAAAAGGCTGTTTTTAGCCATCTTGAAGGGCTTTGAAACAGTGTTCTTAATTAGCAAAGTGCCTTAACAATGAGGTTCCGACCTTGTCTGAAGTGTGTTTTCTTTACGTACTTTGGCACAATGGGCACACGTGGAATATTTTCGTAGATAAAACATGTTCACGAACACACTGGAACACATTTGAAGTGTGGGATAGGCGGCCGCCTTAAGGGCGGTTCACCACAGTTTTCAACTTTACCTATTTATTTTTTTATTTGAACCAGATATTAATTGTCTTATTTTAAACATAAATTGTGACTTAATAATCTTCCTCTTAGGAAATTTCTGTATCTCATAGTTTTTGCGTGATGAGTCGTAAACGATAAAATTTGCACTTTGTGGTTTTATGTACGCCACTAAAACCAACTGACGGTGTATAACAATTATGTAGGCTATGATTTGACATATACAGAATATATATATATATATATATATATATATATATATATATATATATACATTTTTAAAAAATTGTTGGAATTTTTAAGTTTTTATTTTAAAATTCAGCATTTTTATTACATTTTACTGAATAACCGCGCTCTTAATGTTCGATATGAGACGCTCTTGCCTGAAGCCGGGCTAGTTCGCGGCGCTGTGTTGCCCATGAGTTTCGTCTGTGACCGCGTATGTTGGCCACGAGCTATTATATTGAAGACTCGACGTTGGGAGATGAAGACACGAGGGTATTCATTAGCGCGAGTCGAGGCATCTCCACGCTGGCATCGCATACCGCCAGGATAATACTCCACACGAGAGGTCATCGCTTGAACTGTTCAGTCGACTCATGTTTCTCTACTCGTCTTTTAATACCACCTTCTCCTCCCCCTATTTATGTTCTCAATCAGCTTCGCCATTTTTAATTCAATTTTTTTTCTATGGGTGTTCTCCTGGTGAAATCGACGAGTGGTGTACTTGAGATCAATTTCATTTGACCCAAGAATAATTAAGAGATGAAGGCGATATAAACTATCAAATAACCTATGTTCGGTTTACAGTTAAATTATCGTGGGATGGAGGAATTTTTACGGTCGAAGCCTTGACTGTGCGCTCACGATTTTGTGTCAAAATGGTTTTTGCACCATTTCGTTTAAAATTAATGATGTGTACATCTGCAGCTGTGCTATATGGTCAGTATTTGCATGTTCCAATTCTAACGTGTCTTAGGGTAATACTGGCATATCGCTGATGTGTGCTGTCACAGTAAGTATATTAACTAGCTTAATTAGTGAATATTAATTGATTCACACTGATGGCTGGATCAGTTTTAACTAATTGAATCAGTGCGAATCCACTGTGAAATCGGTGAAAATTCACCGATTCCAATAGAGTGTGCCAACGGTCCACAAATTTATTACTGAATGTCCACAGATTTTCCAGTTAATTTTCACTGATTCAATAAGAGGAAACTGTTCTTTGAAAACAAATGAAAAAAAAAACGGCGAATATTCACTGATTCACTTGTGCTATGTTGGCACTCTTAAAGGAAATCAGTGAATATTCACAAATTAAACAGTGACTATTTTCACTGATTCAAATTGTTAAAACTGCTCCATCCATTAGTGTGAATCAGTTAGTATTCACTCATTCAGTTTTTAAAGTCTAGAGACACTGGTAAATCGCGGGAAAAGTTGATTGTTTGCTAGGCTCGAACATGCTATATAACACTGAAGGTTTTGTATCTATGTTGACTATCGTATATGAAGCACTGTGTCCTTCTTCAACAAAACGAGTTAGAAATGCACAGTTTTAACACAGAACGTGTGTGATTTGCCAGGAAACTGTTCACACGTGTCACTATTTAGATACTACTGTTTTTTGGAGACTACGTTAAATATTTTTGCGATTTTCCAGTGTGTCTACCAATAACCATATTCTGATAAGCTCATTTGACTGAATAACCCCTCTGTACTAAGACACTCTGCCACTAAGAACTCTGCCTACCTCAGGCTATTCACACTTTTTTTCCTGTAATTTTATTAATATAGAAATATTTACCTATTCTCGATGCAGGAAATAGTTTCCATCCGGACGCGATATCACAAAACGTGACTGAGCCCCACAGAATCTAATTTAACAAATAAAATCTTATCCTGGCAGCTCTGCGATAGTCAGGACCCTTAACTATGAAGTGGAACTGCCGATTTGCACGCAAGGTGCTTGAATGAAATGGTACAACAATTATTTTCACGACGTACCATTAACTCTAATAAACAGGTATGGATCAACGAAGGAATGCAAGGGCAGATAAATTGTGAACACCCTTAGTAAACCCACATGCCAGCGACGTATTTCATGTTTGCGTTATGTGAATATCGGCAACGTCTCCACCAGGCAGGAATTGAGCTTGGGTAGTCGGGATGCGAGGAGGATGCTCTTGACAACTACACCTCCATGCAGAATTTTCATTTATTTTAATTATATTTGAACATGATACAGTTTGCTTTATATGCATACATTATTTTTTCACAGTAATGAAAATTTTCTAGCTTTCATAGTTTTTGTATAATGGCGTGTCAAAGGAAAGAAAACCTACAGACTTACAGAAATACGATGATTGACACTGAAAACAGTGTCACGGACTATGTCAAGACATACGTAAGAACAACACTAATTATTTTTCGAATATTTTATAATTACTGAATTTGAAATAAAATATGCAACATTTCTACTTTCTATGAAAACTAGAAAATTTTCACTACAGTAAAAATAGTTACAATATACGTACACAAAACAAACCATAACGTGTACAAATATAAAAAATTTATTTAACCATTAAAATTTTACGTACCTCTTTTTTTCTTCGCCTTAATTGAACACTGTCGTAAATAAGATTTAAAGTTAAAGTTATGTCCTTACTTGTTCTAAATTTGGCACAGCAACATACACAGAAACCATTGAGAGTTCATTCTAACTAACGTATCTTTCATGTCGTTCCTACAAGTATTAGACAAAAGAACTTATCAAACATTAACATATGTTAAGTAATTAGCAAGGTAACTAGAACAGAAGACTATTCAGCTGGATAGAGAATAATGTGAGAAATTAAATTTACAAGCAATACTTTAAATTGTTTTATTATTATTATTATTATTATTGTAACTGGTTTACAGATATTTATTGGTCCTAAAAATGCTGAATCAGAAAACGTCTCTAAAACGTACTTTTCTTTAAATATGAGATCGTTTTCATGTTGAGCGCACCCCAAAATAAATTTGTTTGTTAGCACGTGAGAAGAATACAGAAAAATCCGGTATTTATTAAAGTTGTTCTCCAGGAAGGCTGTTTGTGTTTGTGTGTGTATAAGGATCCTAACTATGGCGCGGTAAGGGTGCTCACGAATAGCGTATGTAATGCAGTTTCAACTCTACACGCAATCGAGTCAACTGACGTGGAGGATTTTCACTGTTATTGTTTATCTTATGGGACTAAACAGTGACCTTTTTTTTTTTAGAGCAGTCGGTTTCAAAGTCTAAGAAAAGTTAAGCTTTGTGTGCGTTAAGATTTAGGCCGATGTTGTCCCAGATACAGCAATCTTGAAAAGTTTTTTTTTTCTTTTAAGATGGCGTGGTACATAATTCAACACAAAAAGCATTAATCTATAACTGAAGGTTTCTTGAAGCCAATTTGCGAATATTAAACAATTGCAATCCTAGACAATAGTTTTAGCCAACGTTTTAAACTAAATTGTTTCCAGTGTCACGAACATCTAAGGCACAATCTCTGACGCCGGAACCTCGTGCATTTAACTACGGCGCAAGAGTTCACGCGTAACGAATTAGTAATTTTGGGCAAATATTTACTCATAAAGTTGGCAAATACTATTATCTAGGATTGTCATTGAGTATTTTCTCCATATTGGCCTCGAAAAAAGCGTAGAAATCAATTGAAGATTTCAGCGTTTATTTACCTACCACGCACTCTTAAGCAGTTTTGAGGAGCCCGAAATCATGATTTAATAAGTAAACTGAATTTGTAAATTTGTATCGACATAGTTTGAAGTGTGTGTTCTTTTCGTAGCTGTGCAATACTGCTCGGTAAGTACTATCGCCAAATTAGGAGTAATCATCATTGACCAAATCATGCTTGAAGATATTATCGTCCGTTAGTGGCCCAACGAAGGAACTGAAGGTGCTATATTAGTGTTCATACCCCATGACGTATCGCCACTATACTCCGCTACTTATTCTGAAGTAGCGTGCAAATTTTCCGTAGAACAGAATTTATGACGCTGATTGAAACGGCGAACATATGGTTTCATCAACAGAAATTCTGTAACAAAGTTTAGTGCGCTATTAGATCAGAGTTTTGCATACGGTTTGTCCATTTTCAGGCACCACATTCTAAATACTCATCATTTAACAATATTCGAGACTCTGAAGCAATGTTTATAATATGGAAGGAGTAATTCAACAGGCGAACTAACAATGTCAATAAATGTGAGATTTTAGCACCATCTGTTGTATACATGGGCTGATTGACTTAACTAAAAAAAAAAAAAAAATCATCTCCTAACCTGCATTTTGTTGTTATCTATGGGCACCAGTTGTTGTTGCATAATATATACTTTATATATATATATATAATCAACTTTAATGGTCAATATATTGGAAAAACGTTATGTTGGTTGGCCTGCGTTGTTGCATAACTCCGTCCATATGGGTGGTGACTTAACTGTGATATTACGTACGTGTCATTAAATTGGTTTTCTAAGCAAATATTGGCAAGGAAGGCCCATGTAGAATAGTTAAGTAAAAACAAATGCTTTTCACTCATTGAAACGTATTTGAAACACGTGGCTGTCGGCATCTTTGTGAACATTTATCATAATTTTATATTTTTTCGAAATTCTGTTAGTTTCGTGGACGTTACTAGTGACTACATAATCCACCAACGGAAATTTTTAGTAAACGAAATATTCTGCTAATAGAATGTCAAAATCATGCAATAAACGAAAACGTAAATATTTACTAAAATTAAATGAACTGTACTTATATTTGTTTATTCCTCTCAGTTTTTATGTGGCGAAGTTAAGGCGAAGTCGCATTGTCTTACACTTTACCACGGTATACATAATAAGAAAGCATTTTACAACGTAACAGGAGAATAAAAATAAATATTACATTTACATAGGTAAGTTAATTAATAACATTGCAGCATTTAAGTTCAAAATTTTTAAGAAGAATGAAGAGAAATTTAAATCACAATACAATAAAGAAAAAAAAAAGAAAAACACTAACTATCACATTCACTCGCACATTCGTACATAGGTATATGTCTTAATCCACTGTTCATGCTATATGATGATCTTGTCTAAGAGAGTTCAGCACAGCATTTTTGAAATTGGAAGACTGTCATGGGATACATGCTAAACGTTATAAAAACTAAACCAACATATTTTTGTTTGTTATGTGAAAAGCTACATCATCTTAGCTAACTGTCGATTCTTCGTCGTGCATGTTGGCGGTAGTAAGCGCACATACCCTTGCTACGACGCGACGAGCTGCCGTGACGGGGTGTCGACTTGCACGATAAAAACTATAGCATGACCCTACTCCTTCAAGGGCCTTGGGTGACTGGTTCCGTGCGAGTTCTTTGTATACCGACTCGACACGCTCTGTCATGTGTCTGTAATGAGACACGTATTTGCCACGCCGCCCCTGCTGTATAGCCGTGCGACTCGCCGAATGATTTGACAAATGGGTGCGGCTATAAAATGAAAACCCACTACGTGTTCTCGCTTCCTGGCAGTGCCACAGTGTGTAAGAGACAGTGTTACCAGAACTGGTCATTATAATTGAACACACGCTGAAGCAAAATTACACAAAAATACACACACCTTCATCACCACAAATAAACAGTATTAGTCATAAAATAAAAATGCCTTCCTGAGGAGATGTTAAGTTTATATGAAAATTGGAGAATCAAAATGTCGATCCTGAACATCTAAAAATGAGGTTTATTGAATGTTAAAAATGTCACTTCGAATAAATACAAATACAGCGTACTGCATAGACATGAGAGAAAGAACTAAATAATTATCTTTGGATTTGGAGATGAACGAAATAATTTGAATCTCCTGACAGAGAAATATTCTTCAATTGGGTGAGACTTCTAAAATACACAAAAATTACACAAAGGCATCGTTACACAAGAATTACCCACACCTGCCAGAATTACACAGAATTACACACACCTGCCAGAATTACACACATTGGCAACGCTGGTATGAGAAGAAGGCCGGGGTGAAGGTTGGGCCTGCTGCTCGACTAGCGATTCATGCCTGTCGCCCTCCGGCCAGAAGAATGAACGAGATGAGGGTGAGACAAGAGTGGAGCAGCGACTGAATGAGAGAAGCGAGGGAACAGGAGTTTCACGAGAAACCCCGCCAGCCAACGGCAAAGTCCGGCACGTTTCCCAAATACCAAAAATCCGGACCGAAACCGCCGGGAATCGAACCCCGGACTTCCTGGGTTGAGGGGGGGGGGCTACAGGTCTGACTTCTCGACTACCGTGGACCCTTGGGTGTGTCTACACATCACTGAATACTTAGTTTACTTGTGAACAAATATAAGGCACATCTACACATTTTTTAAGGCAGCCATGATTAGAATTAGCTTTGTAAAAGTAGCCAAGGTTGCGGCTTATTATTATTATTTAAACGTCTTTTATTTTCTTACTTATCACCGAAGAAGAAAAATTACAGTGGAGAATAAAGACGATGATGGATAGACGATACCCATCTCGGTAGTGCGAAGTTAATTTTACGCATATATTTATTGCAAAACACGAGTTACAACAAAATGTTTCAACCTAAGAATAGTGAATCTTGTGGATTGTTTTGAAGTGATGAGTTTTTAGGGTTCCGTACTCACATCTCTCCCTGATAAATTTCTCCGAAAGTTAGTTGAGGTCATTGCTTCACTAGGCGTTTATAAAAACCCACGACGGTAGCATAGGTTTGACAAAATTTCAACTTCAGCTGTGCAAAAAGTAACCCGAGTTGATAGGAGTTTTCGCCGGTGTCGAATTTACACCTTTGACGCGTGGAAACAGCGTAGCGATAAGAGCCAGTGTCCCACGCTTGACGAGAAGCATATCGCCTCTATTCGCAGCGCGCATAACTGGCGTGTATGAAACCCGTTTGTAAGCCATTTCATGTGGCAAAATTGCATAGTTATATATATTCGTGCGACAAAGTGTTAGTTTAATAGACGTTACTTGTGACTGCAATTTCCGCTTGTGAAAATTTTTTAAACTCTCATTGTCTTCTCGTAGCGGGATGTCAAATTCAGAATTTGCAAGTTACCGGAACATGCTACTAACAAAAACCTACTGACTTACTGGAATGACATAATTTACACCGAAATGAGATAATATGGGCCATATGCTAAAATATTTAAAACCACACAACCGTGAACCTTCATAGTTTTTTAAAAATAACCACATATAAAGAATAGTATCGTTATTTTTAGAATTTTTTTAATACAAAGGAATAGCATTGTGTGATATTAAATATTTTACCACGGGACCCATACTATCTAATTTCAGTGTTAATTATTTATTTCGTGTAAATCCGTTGGTTTCTGTTATTAGCAGGTTCCCGTAACATGCAGATTTTGACTTTGACCTGCCGTCATGGGAAGACTATGAGGGCTAAATGTTTCACAAGTGGAAAATGTGGTCAAAAGTAAAGTGTGTAAATCTATAACACGTTATCGTACAAATACAAAACTATGCGTTTTTGCCAAGTGAACACCATTTAACTCTGAATTCCATCGCATCTTACCGAATGTGCGGTACAGTCTCAGCAACAACACACAATTTAAAAACACGGACTAGATACGGATTGCTACTCGGTATACGCCACGAATGCCAAACATTCGCCGTATGAAGAGGGGCGACAGATAAATGACCATGCACTCTGGTTTGAGGTACATATGGTGAACGTTCGAGGATATGTTGATGCATCACATAGAACGATTAAGAGTGATATTGCTAATGTGACTACTTTAATTAGCACTAACAGGCGTAAGGGGCAAATCAGCCGTTACAATAAAATTTATTTATTTTTTTTCGTTGTTGCCAAATTAAAATCATTATAAATAGCTATCAATATACTGTTATGTGTCGACAAATCTTAAGGAAAACCTTTTAATTCATAATTTAATCAGTTTTAAATTTATAAGAGCGTTCGACGTAACTGTAACTTGCTCAAAAGTTGTTGTTCTTCAAAAAACTAAGCAGCCAAGATACAGGAAAACGCATCGAGATCTTCGTGTTGTATTTGGTGAATAGAGGAGAATCAGGCAATTTTCATCGCAGATTCATATTTATCTTTTTACTTGTTTATTTTACAATGCGTGCGATTCGGAGGCTACAGACAAGAATACACCCCGCGGGAGATCTGCATCTTCGACAAGAAAATCATCTACTCATTCCTCCAACTGGAAATATTATCTGGAATTTGTGGAGACTTTTGCGTGTTGGAGTGCAGACGTTTGAGGAGTCGTCGTGTTTTATTTACGTTGAACCCAGCAAACAGTCAAGTTTTCCCGCGATAAACCATCATCTTTACTAATAATGGACGACTTGAAAAGAGGCGGAGCTTCAGTCAGGTGTGGGAAACAATTCCTATCTCCATGGATACCGCAGCCGAAATAACCTTCATTTAGCCGTTTGGCTTCACATGTCCCGGATGAGAAGAACGTCAAGGAAATTGTTTATTTGTTTGGAATTTGCCGCTTTTTCAGGTAAACATTAATATTATGTTTTTACGTATCTTAACCATAAGATTGAAACTAATATTTTTTACCCTTACGTGTAAATCTATGAAAGCGCAACATTTTTGCTTTCTGCAATTACCAACTAACAAATCAGCATGTTTGTAAACAATCTTTGTTTCCCACAGTATTTCGCCTGCGGTGTGACGTCAGGGGACGTGTACTTCAAGTCGTCCATTGAATCGTTCTACACTGTTTATGCAGCAAAACAATGGTTTGTTCAAATGTATACTTGTTTCACCTAAACGAACCAATATACGATATTAAATTTTACTGGATTGTAGACATACGCCATTGCTCATGTTTAGCGGATCAAACCTGTGTTGATTTACAAAGTACGAAAACGCACAAGGAAAAAAAAAAACAATTATAAAACGCAAACAAAAGTAAAAAAAAACTATCTCAGAGGAATTCTGCGTTTTATAATTGTTTGTGTCTTGTTCGTTTTCGTACTTTGTCATTCAACACAGGCTTGATCAGCAAAACATGAGCCATGGGCTGTGTCCACAATCCAATAAAATTTAATTGTGAACTCCCATTGCAACAAACATTTAAAAATCTGATCTATATAGGCCTACTACAATTATGCACCAAACGTTTTTCTCTGTGGAATATTAAAACTAATGTTTGTGTTTTATACAGATTTGTTACATTTCCAAGCCGTAGTTGGCGCACCCCCCATCCCTCCGGGGTTCGATTCCCAATGGAGAGGAACCGCGATTTTTTGCACGTTTTTTACGCGGTGGACATTTTCGTTGGTCGGTGGGTTTTCTCGGGGTAATTTAGTATCCACCGCTACTTCAATGTTAGGCCTGGTTTTACGTAATGGTGCCTCTGAGCGCCCAATCAGAACTCTGCGCTCGTGGTGCGATATCCTATCCTTGGGTATCCTACCTAAACGATAAGTAGACACATGCAAAATTCGCGGTATCAATTGGTAACAGACTAAACTTTACTTTCCTATACATAAAAGAGCATTATCTGCGATTCTAATGGCCACGAACTTTTTTCGTGTTGTCATTTACGTGTGTTACGTTTTTACAGATATTGGCCTCTCTACCGTGTAAGTATTCTCCGCGGCAAGTCACGACAATATCGGCCAGCGGGAGACGTCGAACGAGCCTATAGTGACTTGGAGTCTAGTCAGCTGTCAGAAAATAACGCGAATTTTGCATGCCTCTAACGATAAGTTATTTACGTATCCCATGTAAATATTTCGTTTTACTGCTTCTCAAAATGTCGAGTAACGCTGCACGTGGCTGCCCTTATCGTTTCCTTGCCCCCAACCCTGAGATGTGGTTGACATCTCCAGGTAAACGACTGCCTCAAGGAAGATATGTTTTAGGCGTTCGAGCGAGACCTAGAAGCGCGAAAGCGGTAAGGACGAGACAACATGGGTATCATACCTCACCCTAGCCTCTATGTACAAGTCACTTAACTGGCGTGCTGTCTTCTCTCCGACAACTCTCACGTCTATGAGACATCAGTAGTGACCCTGTCATTTTATGACGGGATATTAATGAAAAAACGTAAGGTACCTGTATCAAATATGGTCCAGTTCTCAATATAGCCCACTAGTCGCCATTATGGGGTAATGCCGAGATCGGTGTGGGATCGATACACAAAAGTCTCCAGTATGTACATACACTATCCATAAATATCTGTCTTACATCATCCGTGTGTTATATTAGTAATATTACTAATGACTTAGGCACACATGTTTTTTGAACCTTTAACGGGCCATATTCGGTACAGGTAGGCCTACCTTACATCGTAAATGCGTGTACCTTTTAAAAGATTCAGTGCCAAAAATTTTCATATCGAAAAAATACCACAAATAGTCCGAAATTAAGCCCAACGACCTTAGGCGAAGTGGCTTCAGGCTGAGTGGCATTAGGTTGAGTGGCTTTACGGTTGAACGACTTTCGGCTGAGTGGTTTTAGACTGAGTGGCTTTAGGTTGAGTGACTTTAGGTTGAGTGGCTTTACTGCTGAACGACTTTAGGCCGAGTGGTTTTAGGCTGAGTGGCTTTAGACTAAGTGGCTTTAGGCTGAGTAGCTTTAAGATGAGTAGCTTTAGGCTGAGTAGCTATAAGATGAGTAGCTTTAGGCTGAGTAGCATTAAGATGAGTACCTTTAGACTGAGCAGGTTTAGGCTGAGTGACTTTAGGTTGAGTGGCTTTAAGTTGAGTGGCTTTAAGTTGAGTGGCTTTAGGCTGAGTGGTTTTAGGCTAAGTGGTTTTAGGCTGAGTAGCTTTAGGCTGAGTGGTTTTTGCTGAGTGACTTTAGGCTGAGTGGCTTTAGGCTGAGTAGCTTTAGGCTGAGTGGTTTTTGCTGAGTGACTTTAGGCTGAGTGGCTTTAGGCTGAGTAGCTTTAGGCTGAGTAGCTTTAGGCTGAGTAGCTTTAGGTTGAGTAGCTTTAGGCTGAGTAGCTTTAAGCTGAGTAGCTTTAGGCTGAAATACATTAATCCGAGTCATTTTAGGTTGAATAGAGTCGAAGAGAGGGTTTTGGGTTGAACGATTTTAGTTTGTGTGACGGTCGCCGGACACGAGAAATTCGATTCACGAGCGAACTATGACAAGGTGGAGTCTCTTAGGACTGCCCTAGATATTCCCCAGAAACTGCACCCCTCCCCTTTACCCTTCTCCCACCTCTCCCTGGTTTTTCGCTGCTCAGACATCTTGACACTGCTCGCAGCTAACAGCCATTACCTCTCTCTCATAACAGGTATTATCGGCGCCTGCAAGGAATACCATCCTCCCCACCTGCCATCTTATACACATGCACACGCGCCACTTTGTTTGAAATTTAAATCTGGCAACGGCTGCCCGGTGAATTACTATGTTATGAATAGTTCATGCCTTCAGGGGGAACTGGAGTTAGGGACGCCGGTATTATTCGAGAAAGACCATGTGAAGTGGGGTGGGTTAGGGAAGAGTGTGAGGAGGCGAAATAACTAACAGTTGAAGGAATGAAATACAGTCAGCAAGGACTATAACTTATGTTACAGATGCTACGTTATAGAAGGGTGGTTCAAGTCTTCTTTGATATGCCTAAGAGAAAAATGATCTCGGCTTAACTCCCTGTGTTATCAATGCGGCACCAATCGGACGTATTGTGTCGTGTAAATTCAGTAAATTTTATACAGCTGTTATTTCGAACTTAAATGTTAACATTTAAATAATGGTAGTAGTAATACTATGTGATGAACTTGGAGAAACGATTCCATATAACAAAAAATTGAGGTAGAGTTACATTGTGCACATTTTTTGGCGCTTATCTTAATGAATGAATTTGCGATTGAAAATTGATATTGCATACTGAAATATGTTAAAATAAACCAAAGTTTAATGGAAATAAATTATTTATTACTTATTACAGTTTAGTAATAACAATACCTAAAATATGCCAACAAATGGTTTCGAATACCTTTAACTTTCATTAGATAATGGGATTGTTCAAGCCTCTAATGTATCACGAGTTGCCTACCTGTGATGTTCAATATATTTTACGCTCTTTTTCTCTAAAACGATTCACTTGAAGGCGTTGCAACAAGGCAAACTTTCTGGTTCATTGCAGCCACCTGCAAGAAACTATAAGTCATTTACTAGCCAACGTTGCAATGGTTAATATTCTACGTCAAAAAGAAATAAAGACCATTCCCATTATCTACGGAAGATGAACGGTATCCGAAACAATTTTTTCCCCACGAATTGCATACTTAATATAAAAACCACACGCATTAATTATTTATTTATCCTTACTTGTAGGTATTTTAACAAATGTTGGTTTTCAATGTCAATTTTCAATATCAGTGTTCTCTCGTAAGATAAGCGCAAGTCAAAACACCTGCAATATATAACGTTAACCTCATTTTTGTTACGATTCATCTTACAGTTTGTAACACATTTTGCTGACGGTCTGTATACTGTGGAATAGGCATATATGATGCAGTTAAAAACCATACTGGTCATCCTACATCATGTACATCACATTAAAATTAATTACTAAAAGAATGCATGATTCACTAAACTTTCGAAAGACAGAGTATAGTAGCATATGTATGACTTTCACAAAAGAGTGTATGCTTTGTATGTATACAAAAGGGAACGTCTGGCAGTTTCACACCAAAATGTTACTTCTCAAACATTGTCGGCACGGTAAACTACGTCAAATATCATAGTGCCATGCCTTATAGGCCCCTCAGCATGCTGTCACGAATTTTTAAGAGGGCATTTAATGTCACAATTCACTATATATCAGTTGATTAAGTTTAAAAGTCACTCACTGACACCAAAAAGTATATTACGCAAAATTAAAGAATAGTGCTACATTAAATACGTCACAAATGTTTTATTTTTATACTATGTTTCAAATGGTTTCAAAACGAGTTATGTATATATATTTTTTTTTATTTATATATATGCACTTACTGATATTACACCCTTTATTGTATTATTTCGCAAGATATTTTACGTACAACATATTTTGTTTGAAATTATATTTTTTTATTTGTTCCTATAAAAATTAACTTAATTAAAATCTCATTCTTAATAGAAGTATAGAGTATGTGACAATGAAATTGTATTCAATTGAATTGTATTAACGTTTACACGAGGGTGAGCTTTTTTAAATACTTTGTGGCCACAGCAGTCTAAAGAGTCCAGTTAATGTTCAGTTAAGGTTTGACGTTTCTCACCTGGCATTAAACCGGGCAGACTGGTTGTGTAAGCGGTTATGGCGGTTGAGCACGGTAGGTCAGGATCTCTGGCAGCAACATGGCGTCTTGGTGGTTTTTCATGGGTGACTCTTCTGAAAATACAAACCAAACTGCAGCGGTGAGAAATACTTTGTCTATCCACTACATAATAATTAGAGATGATGATATATCGCGAACACTTTTTGTACCAACATAACTTTGAAAATCCTGTGGTTTTTGGCGACATGTATGATTGGGTGATACATACATATGACACAACTGAGCTGTTAGCAGACCAACAATATGCGTTAAATATTACAATAGCGGGATTATTATTGGCTCAGCCAAATAGAGTAACAGCTCTCCACTTACAAGCGAAAGCTAGTAATATCTTCATAAGCTGTATCGTCGCTGAAACTCAGCAGACAGTCAAGTTTTCCCGCGATAAACCGTCATCAGTAAGCATTAAATATACATTTTGAGATATTTTAGCAAATACACATAGCCTATATATATATATATATATATATATATATATATATATATATATATATATATATATATATATATATAATGAGCGCCGAATATTTTAAAACAACTCCTTTAATTCCTCTAGTTAACATTTGAAACGTTATTCAATAAACGACATAAAAAAAAATGAGAGGCCAAAAGCTGCCCCACAAGGTCAAAGACACTTCGGTTGCAGATATTCTTAATGTACATAAACACAGCAGTTTTCTCGCTACTCAGTTTGCACATGTTCTAGGTGACAGTTTTCTGATTTATGGCTGGTAAGAAAATTTGTATTTACTGTAAGAATGAGCAATTTATGTCAAAAGAAGAACCTCAAGTTCCTTAAATTCTACCTCCAGATTTTTACATTAATATTGAGGGTTGAATGGGAAAACAAATTAAATGTTATAATTTTGTTCATGTTCAGTTCAATTTGTAACGAATTCAGAACCAGTTAACACATTAAAGATAAAACATGCAGTGTCCATTTTATTGCAGAGTGTAGGTTAGGTACACTCAATTTTAAATATAGACTATTTATATTTTTGATAATATAACAATCTTATATGAAGTTTACCGTCACCATGAAGCTATAAAACATATACAACACATACATTTATCGAAAACACTGCAAGTGAATTATAGGACCTCATCGATTCCTTTCCTATTTCGCTGCGTTTCCTTTATCAAGGCTTTAACAACGTTCGCGTACTCTCAGTAAGACTAATAAACAAAAATCAATATAAACATTATGTTATACAATTATTTTACCTCAATATTTTTTTTTGTGAATTACCCACAAAGTAAGTCGTAATCTCGCAGACTATATTTTAACGCATACAAAAGCTTTTCATGGATTAAAACAAATTATATGAGCTGCCATTTTCATGAAATATAAAAATGCGTTTCTACATTACGTGGGTATTTTTAAGTCGTGTTAAAAAAAAATCGTCCTTATTCAAATGAGAGATAACTGACATGTATGTAATTTCTTTGGGGATATTTATTTTAAAATCACTTGTTCGAAAAATGGAATAAGTACAGATGTATCTTAAAGTCATTATTATTACTGCTTGCTGCTGCTGTTGGATTTCACGGCCGAATAGGCAGAAACCTTCCAAAAACCCAGGTTCATTGAACACATCGATAATGTTTAAAACTCTGCAGTAGCGCACAAGAAATATGCGTTGTTACAGTCCAGTTCAAAGTTAATTCGAAGTAATGTACGCAACGGAGTATTTAACCCGATAGCTTGCCAGACTGGAATCGACACGAGAAAATGCAGAGAGGCAGTCGGATGAGAGAAAGAAGGCTGGAGGGGTGTAATGGGAGGGGAAACGAAACTGGCATAGCGAGAAGAGAATGGAAAAAAAAGGGACATGGTTGAAGAGGTACAGGGATGGAGGCGCGATGCTATCTAACCGATGTAGCACCGCTAAGAATTCCATCCAGGAATCAAAAGAGGTCGTTTAGGAAGAAAGCCTCAAAGCGCAACCAGATGGCAAATTATACCCACGAAGAGGAGGCTATACCGAGTTTAAGAACTGGGCGTTCGGAGGAGGCGGGCTTATAATGACCGCACGAGGCCACGGACCACAACCGCTATTAAATATAATTCCAACTGTTATTTCGTTAACAGCCTCGGGACACAAAAAAGGTACGGATTCTCTGGGCACGAAATCGCCTTTTATTTTTTTTAAGCCGCAGTACGGATTCAAAAGGGGCATTGCAGCGAGAAATAAAATACAATCTTCCCGACACGGAGATGCTGAGAAAAATATTTAAGATAAAAATTACGAGGGCAAGGAGAAAGAAAATATATATTCGTGTCTGCCCTACGGGTAGGCAGAAGGAATACGTGGGATCAATATCGTCTTCGGTTTTGATTCTTGATACAGAAAATTGTGTGAGTGGGCAAGACAGAGAGTGTTTTCTGTACAGCGACATTCATCTATGGTGATTTGGGGTTCTTCATCAAGAATAATAAATTAAAGGTTTCAGTATGCTAAAATATTTACAAAAATTACCTAAGAAGAGTTGCGTAAAATGTATGTATAGATTATGACTGAAATCAAATCATATCCTACTTTCCGCGTACTTCTATTATTGTTTAACACGTTCGCTTACATGGTATTTATTAACGTTATAAGACATAGGTTTTCCATGGTGCTACAGTAAATCAACAAGTAAACTGTTTAACGAATAACAAAATGGAAGTTAACAACAATGCAACTGATTAACGAATGTGACTGCTTTCACGCTTTCCACGATAGTACAAAAACAGTTCTGCTTTCGACGCATCTCTTTTTGGTACTTTATCTCAAAAACTACGTTTTATGGAGTTTATTTAATCAAGTGACGCTCCATTATACATATCACGGAAATCATAAGACCTTACTGTGAGAATTATATTAACAGTAACCCGTTTTGGACAATGCGCCAATTTTATTAGAAAACGTTACGGTTTTATAAAACATTTAACGGAATATAGCGTATTTCTAGGTGGTTTTACGAAGACAAAAACCCCTCCCCTTCTGCTCCTCTCAACGACTGAGTGACAGAGAGCTTTTGGTCAGTGATCAATATCAAAACTTCTAGTGAGGGGTGACATGAGGTGAGTATGACTCATCGCCGGAATAAAGGGCGGGGAAACGGGAGATCCCCAAGAAAACCCGTTGACCAACGGCATCGTCCGGAAAGTTTCCCACACGGGAAAATCCGGGGATCGAACCCGGATCGCCTTGGTGGGAGGCGAATTGTCTGATAAATCCGTAACCGCGGCTCCTTTCAACGAGTGCAAAGGGTTTAATATGGAAAAAATATTACAAAGTATAAATAAAAATATTTTTAAATCTTAGTGAGAACTTAAATTTGTATTATTTCATTTAATTATTAAGTTTTATACATAATGAGTTGATGGTTTTATTTATTGAAACTGTAGCGAAACAAAACAAAATCTCAGTAGAAGCTGTATTTATTGTTGTCGCGTCATAGAAAAGAAGACAAAGACTTAAACTTTGTAACAATATAATTATAACAGGCTCTATAAGAAACCGATATATGCGACTTATAGTTCTCATGAAAATAAATTATTGACTAAAGTGACGCACTAAGTGATCGGGAAGTGAACATAAACGTTTGAAACCAATACGTGGCTAACAGAAAACAAATCATACGATGTGGTACAACGACAACTATTTGATTCACGTTTTAGAGGACAAGAATTCGATCCCCGGCTTCGGTCATTGTAATTACGGCTTTGCGTGGCTTTCCGAAATCACTGCAGGTGAATGCTAGGATGGTTGCTAAACACGAGTCATTGCTGACAAATCGCATAGTTCCTGTATGTGTTTAAAGTTGTTTGTTAGGCTAACTATCTATGAGTACTTCGCTGTTGAACAGATGTAAAGTTCAATAAAAAACAAAACAAGTAAAAAAACAACTTAAAATATTTTGATATTATAAACTACTTGTGTGGTAGATAAATAAACGCTGAAAACATCAATTGATTTCTACGCTTTTTTTCGAAGCCAATATGGATAAAATACTCAATGACAATCCTAGATAAGGTATTTGCCAACTTTATGAGTAAATATTTATCCAAAATTACTAAATCCTTAAGCGTGATCTCTTGCGCCGCAGTTAAATGCACGATGTTCCGGCGTCAGAGATTGTGCCTGAAGTTCGTAACACTGGAAACAATTTTGTTTAAAACGTTGACTAAAACTATTGTCTAGGATTGGTACTGTTTAATTTTCGCAAATTGGCTTCAAGAAACCTACAGTTATAGATTATTGCTTTTAGCTTTGAATTATGTACCACGCCTTCTTAAGGCATTAATTCATGTGTGTATTTCAGTTTGTTGATGGTGAGACTGAGAGATTTTCGGTCAGCGCTCAACATCGAGGTCTTTAACGTTGGTGAGGGGTGACATGAGGTGAGTATGGAGCAGCACCGAAATGTTAAGGGCGGGAGAAACGGGAGATCCCCGAGAAAATTCGCCGACCAGCGACATCGTCCGGCACGATTCCCACATGCGAAAATCCGGGGACCGACCCCGCCAGGAAGCGAATCCGGATCGCCTCGGTGGGTGGCTTTGATTGGTGTTATTAACAAATATATTTATATGAACACAGAATGAGTCCTGAAATGGGTTGGTATTACAAACTGAACAGTTTTTTTTTACATACGCCATTGCGAGCGAATACTGCCATCGCGGATAATCGACTTTTATCCTTTCTTAGATTTGTGTAGAAAGAAAAATGTCATATTCATTATTGCAATAAAATGCAGCAATTTACTGCAGCAGACGATTATTAGTATTGATGATTAGGGGGTATGCGCTTACAATCTAAAAACACAAATAGAAAAATCACAAACATTTTAATTATCCAAGGAAAGTATACCGTTAACCCATTAATGCGCGACACGTGGAACAATCTCGTGAATTTATCGTTTCGTCTGCTGGAAAATACTTAAATATTCTTCAAGCCTTTAAAAACATGGTTGCGGGCATTGCACGTAACTGAACATTATGCGAGTAAACACTGTGTGTATTTATAAATAACTAAAAAATTTGTTAAAAAAAAATGTACAACTTTTTTCAACTACTTAAAGTGAAATATTTTGCGCGGATAATCCGCAAATCGGATAATTAGCACACGGATAATCGGGAGTCTACTGTAGTTGTATCCCGAAATACATATTTCCGTCTGTTTATCTATGCATCAGGTTATCTGTGTTGTAATCGTTGTCCTCGTCTATATTGTAGTTGTTTTTCATACACCTAATGTATGGTTGTTTTTCTCTTTTAGTGCTTTCGTAGTGAAATTCTGGACTGTACCGAACTTGGTCAGGATTCAACATGGGGCGAACTTAAAGAGAAAGAGAACTGAAATGTGTTTATAGTAGGCCTTAATTATTCGATCCAGATTGACATGTAAACATTAACTGAACCCGTTAGGCATCACTCTGCGATACATTGCACTACAGAACTAATGACTGTCAAAAAGAAGAAAGCACGAGGCGAATACTTGTGTGATTTTTTTTTTGTATTTATTCACAAGAATATTTATTTTTATTTATTTGGCACTTTCCAGTATTTTAATAACATTTAACAGTTTTATTTAGCTAGCCCAGTATGATTCTAACCGCTTACGTAATCATAGAAACGATTCAATATAGTGACCGTTTCGTTTTATTTTAGTTCAGTCCGATGGTTGTTAAGGGCTGTGACTCAAATATCCCAGAGAGCATTCTCTCGCACCCTCGTGACGTCACAGAGTGTACTCTTTACTGTCCAAATTCGAGGGAGAGTGGCCGAAAGGGAGAGTGAGTCAGAGTGAGCGACGATGCTCCCTCGCTGCATCCTCGGCCCCACTGTGCGGGACATCTTTGTTTCATTCGAAATCGAGAGAAACATGACGTCTCTATGTACGGCGTAGTTTTTTAATTGTCAAGGGGATGGCTAGTTTTTCATGCAAGTAAAAATTATTTTACAAGTGTATGGAAATATGCCAATGGCTTTCCTCATCTCACGGTACGTTGCAGTGCAACGAGGGTGCATCCGAGTGTGGCTGCATCAATTTGATTGAATAGTAAACCAGAGTGGACGAGAATGATGGCGTGGAATGAGAGTGTACACACACTTTAGTCGAGACACCCAGCCTAAAGTAAACGTTTCAATCCGGATTCTACATTCCAGTCCACCTCGCCGATTGAACTGGATTACTCGCTCCACTCCTACTTCCAGTCCAGTAGGAAAGTGTTTATAGTAAAATTTGAATAAAGATTCTTCAGTCCACTTCTAGTCCAATCCGGACTGAGTTATTACTTTAAACGTAGTGTCTCTATTGTCCTCTTTCCATTTTGTAGCCATTTTTCACGCACCTGATTTTTTTTTTTTTTTGCTTTATATTAAAATCTGTCTGTTCATATTTTTGTGACGTCTTCTCTATACAACTGTATTCCGTGCCATGGTAAATCTGTATTGTTATTGTTCTAGAGTTGTTTGTATTCGTGTCGCCATGTGAGATACGACTTTATTACTTTCGGAACTGTATTTTATGTTGTATGTTTGCTGATAACAGCTAATTCTGGATTTTCTTTCGTTACCAATTGGCAATTGCTATGTATGTTTAGTATTTATCAATCTTTACGTGAAATATTTAGGAAAATACTGAATCATTACATTTGTAACTAAGTAGTTTTAATCTAACTGTAAATTTTTTATAGATTTTGTGTTTATAAATTATTTAATTTTATTATAAATTTAGCTCGTAGCTGGCAGTAATTTTCAGTTTAAGTAAAAATAAATGGCCGATTGAAACACGTCATTTATTTTGTGTCAAAAAATGTTTTAACCGAACAGTCATATAATTTTTCGGCTTTCGTTTCTAAGACTCAATATATTTTCTGTTAAATTTTTTAAAATTCGTTTGTCTGATGTTTGCTGAAACCGGAATGATTTAAATTGCTTTTCACAGTACCAATTTACTTTCACTTTATGAAATGTTATACAGCAAACGCAATCACAAAATTCTCTTCTAATGCTAATAAAAATGTTTCTATTTTTTCCCATCGTATATGAAGAAAAAAGTTTTCTGTGCAAAAATCTGTGAGTGTTAATTTTATCATTCTTAGAATTATAAATCGTAGGCAAATAAGACAATTTCAATATTATTTTGTGAACATCCAGTTGCATTAGTGACCCCAACATAATTTTTATAAGAGATAGATCGCCTAGTGGATTATAAACCTAAATTACAATTTATTGTGGCAATTAGCGAGTACATTCAAAGCGAAGCTGTCATTTATTATTTTAATTTCTCTTGGTATCCATAAAACAGAAAGTGCATTTGCATGTTATAAATGGATTCGATACTGTTAAATATTGAAGATATCTCTTTCCAGCTTGCCAGCATTTATTTTCCAAAGTATTAAACTTTTAACATTTAACAGTCGAGAAAAGTACATCGTTTCCTGCTGTAAGATCTCGAGCGGTTGCAGTGTAATAATGGTGTGGCCAATGGTTAGGGGCGCATGAAATCTGGTAGCAGTTAAGAGTAATAACTCAATACGCTGGTAATAAGAGTTCTGAGCACGTTTATTCGCACTTCCGGTACATTTGAACACTTGTTACGTACAACATGTACAAGTTAAAACTTACAACTGTACGACACTTTTCCTCGCCGTGCCGTGCCCATTGGATGTCTACCACGATTCCCCTAGAAGCCACGGGTGTCGACAACGCGGGACGACTCCTGTAAGACACTTTTTCCACCCTTATTTATACTACAAACACCGATAGAACAATACTACAATAATGGCCGCGTGCGAAGAAATCAGTAAATGTGCGCTCCACTGTGGTGAAGGTTGCACGTCAAGGTCGTTCAAGGGGTGATATATCATAATTTTATATTTCTATGAAACGGTGATAGTTTAGTAGATGTTACTTGGGAGTCCATTATCCGCTTAAAATAAATTTTTAGCTCAGGCTTTTTTCCCATAATGGCATTTTAAAGCCAAAAATTCATATTTTTGTTCATACTGTTACAAAATGCTTGCTGCGGAATTAATTTAATTGGGGGGTTTCACTCAGTTGATAGCTACACTGTGGGTTTATTTAGATGTTATTTAGGGTGAAAAAACTAAGACATTTATAGATAAACGGGTATTTACTCTATTACAATGGCAGGTACTCTGAATACAAACTAGGTTGCAATGTGTTCTATTAATAATTTACGAGGGAGTGCAGTATTACTGATTATTAATATATGATATTAAGTTGAGGCTTGCTGCCACATAATTAGATCTGACGACCTTACCGATAGCTGGATTGATTTAGAGACGGCATCGACGGACGAGCACGCACCCGCCGGGACTCGACCCACGAGTCCCGGCGGAGAACTGGAGTGCTGTTGATCGGATGAGTGCTGGTGGATGACAGACCCGGTTTACTTGGTAACAGTGCCATATATCGGCGTACTTGTCCTCGATATTGTGCAACTACGAGGGGGGTGAGGTGAGTTGCTGTCTTCCGTGGTTTCCCAACGCTGGCCTAGTTGCTGCTCGAACCTCTAGCTACCCGGCTTGCCAATCAGTATCATAACATTTACCCCAATTTTTCGAAGAAGATCCGTCCCCGGATTTTTAGGCCAGACCGAGATTGATATGAAAGTTGGACTTAAATCTGGAATTTTTCTGGCAGTGGGACTATGGAGAAGGTGGTCAAAATCTTCAATGTGGATAGGAATTACTTAGACGGGCGAACTTGAGAAAGACGGATAACTGAAGTGAAGGAACTGCCTACTTCAAGTTGACAGTCTATGTACAAGCGTCAGCTGTACCCTGCTGAACTAAGATTGGCCAGTGTGTCCTTGAATTTGTACAAGGCGTGCATAATGGACGACTTGAAGTACACGCCCCCTGACGTCACACCGCAGGGGAAATACTGTGGGAAACAAAGCTTGTTTACAAACATGCTGATTTGTTAGTTAGTAATTGCAGAAAGCAAAAATGTTGCGCATTCATAGATTTGCACGCAAGGGTAAAAAATATTAGTTTCAATTTCATAGTTAAGATACGCAAATACATAAGATCAATGTTTACCTGATAAAGCGGCAAATTCCAAACAAATAATCAATTTTATTGACGAACATCTCATCCGGGACATGTGAAGCCAAACAGCTAAATGAAGGTTATGTTCGGCTGCGGTATCCATGGAGATAGGAATTGTATCCCACACGTGACTGAAGCTCCGCCTCTTTTCAAGTCGTCCATTCTTCTACACGAGTGTGGTATCGCGAATCGCGCCAGCTGTACTAAATATCGAAAACCCAATCAACATAGTGAAACGAAATAATTCACAGTAGAGGTACTTGTCACGGGCAAGGGCTTCAAGTGTATAATAACCCAATACAAAATATTTTTGCAATTAAAAATAATTCTTAAAGTTGCAAACAAATTCCAAATTTCAGATATATTTTTTTAAACCCAAAACATTGATTGAATGGGATTTTATATACGTAAAGTGCTAGCCAGTGTCATGTACATTCACTGTGAATTATCTCGTTTCGTTATGTTGATTGGGTTTCGGGGGCGTATGAACTATAAACGTGCTAATTTTGACTTTGAAATGTCACTATGAGAAAACTGGTTGAGATAAAATTTTTGTAAGCGGATAAAATACCCCGAAGTAATGTCTACAAAACCAGCAATGTTTCATGCAAATACAAAATTATGATTTTTGCCCCTCTTGAATGACCTTAAGGGGCCTCCCTAATAGGATGCATTTGTGTGTGTAAGGCAGGAGCGGCAAGTGTGCTACTAACTGACATATGTAATGTATTATGGCCTCTCAACGCAAGCTACTCAGATGGCGTGCAGTGCTTTAATATTATCCTTTTACATACGAGACATTAAGATTTCACCATATAATTTTATTTTATATTTCAAAACTCAGTTAAGGGTCGGCGTGGTGAGCTGATTTTCATATGTTACACAGTGAATGTCCACTGTCACCTGTGCGCTGAGAACAATGGAACACACACGTCCACAGTATTGCCTATGTTATAGGCTCTGTAAAGGTACACCTAATCCTTTACCGCGTTTTGAACGAAAACGATAGGTCCTAGACAGTTGCAACAAGCGGACACAGCTCAATAAACCGTCATCAAATGTTCGAATTTCCTTACGCTACCTAACTTGTACGTAAGTAGAGGGTGACCACCCCTGTTATTTTCGCAAGGGTGGAAGGCTTTTACCAGAATTAGCTACGGATTAGAAGAGCCTAACAACATACAGCTATGTTCAGAGTATTGTCCTTCCAAGTTATTAATTTTTACATATTTAATGAAAATATCGTTTCAAAATTCAAACTTCAAAGGCTTATTTCATCGTAAATATTAATCTTAGACACTAAGTTTTCTGCACATTTTGTGCTTATAATTTACTGAGAAATCACCTCCCGCGGTTTGTCGGTCGAATCCAGCCCCATCCTGTTTATGTGAGAGAGACAGGGAGAGAACTATCACTACAATTTTGACGAAGAAACATCATAATAAACCCTATTTTAGCCATTACTATTAACAGATATTTCAAATATGAACTCTGCAATAAACCAACACAACTGTCCGGTTCATTTGTTGCGTCAAATTACAAAACGTTCACTATTAATCTGTTCATAGAAAGGCTACGTATTGTCTTGGTTGCTTTAAAAAAGATTCCGTCACAAACGATTTTAATAATTTGCACCAAAGTTTAGGAAGTCTGTAGCGTGGCCTTTACCCCTGCCTTCCTATCCACAAAGAAAGTAAGTAGGGTGATGCCACTTCCATGCATTGAGCCGAGTTTTTATTGCCAAGCACGGAAGGTAAACACATAACACATACATAGCCAACAAATGAACGTAAAATCGCATATTCGTTTCTCGCATTGGCCAACCTGTAAATGACAGCAATGTTTGTTTACGTCGTTTGCTGCTAGAGTGTACTAGTGTCGTATGATGTCGGCTGTAAGTAAGGGCGATACCGTATATTTAGCGTAGGTAGAAATATTCCTTATGCTTTTTTCTACCTTTTGGAAACACTAAAAATATTCTACGCCATGGGTCGGTTTCGAACCTACAATCGTAACATTGCTAAACAGTGAACTAGCACCCTTGACCACTTTTTTTATTTAAAAAAATGTTAGGCTCCTTGGCGAGGTTTTAACATCGTCAACGAGCCAAACAACCCCCCCCCCCCTTTTTTTTTTTTTTTTTTTCAAACTTCAATAGTAAACAATTCCACACTTGTGACAGTTAAGTTGCCTTTGACAGTTTAAATGACTCGAACAAATTGTACATCCAGCCAGCCCTTGGAATCAAACCCAGAACACCTCGCACCAAAGTCGGCTGCTCAACAAACTGATCTACCGCGGTTATTTGTTCCTACCTAGAAATACTTATCTGATTATCTAATATAGGAGCGTATCATTTCACCACCCTCTGTCGCCGCACTGCTATTTGTTGTCAATTGTAATGCCTCTGTCGCGCCCGCAATTACCTACATACGGGCACAAGGTTGGGAAGAGTTTTTGGGAAGGGTGTTAGCAGCATTAACGGCGGGGTGAAGAGCGGAAAAAAATAATACTGTCCCAGGAAATGTTAATGGCGTGTGAAGGATTTTTTTTTTCACGCCCGCGCGTTGCCCCAACTGGTCGCAGCGTCGGGCGCTTGCCGCCATCCGGCTATTATTAGCGTATTAGCACTCGATACGCCAATTTGCCGCAGCACACAATGCTTCGTTTACCGGGGGTGGTTATACGAGCATGCGCGCCGGAACACATGTCCACTGGGTATCGATGTTTGCAGTGGGGTTTGTAGAGGATGGGGGATGAGATTAAAAAAAACTGATCCGTGGATCCCCATTTCCCCTTACGCACACGTAACCCGCTGTTAATTTTCAAACGTTGACCGGCGCTGATGGGAGTAAAAAAAAAAACGTGTTATTAACCGTGCTAGATATCCGGCTCGTTTTAATATACTCACGGCGAACACGATAGAATGTCGATCATGTGCATCACAGGAACAACGGAACGGATTTATTAGCAGTGCCGGTGCATGTGGCTATGAAACTATCGAATCTTCCTACTTCCAGCCGACAATTTTTAAAATCCGTTTCCCGGTATTAACAGCAAAAAAAAAAAAATAATAAGAAAAAAACGTTCTGTCCCTGTTCCCGAGCTATATTACCAAAAAATTTATATTCTGTGTTCTAAATACAATGGTACCAACTCGTAGGTTCTGTCGGATAACATGACATATATTCCTATGTTAGAACATTACTAGGTCCAACTTTATGAAGTTATTAGCATGTGATCATGCACATTAATGCAATCAGTCTAAGGTAAAGTAATTACGCTTTATCAATAAGCCTACGGAGAGTGGAAAAAAATCTAAAAATATCTGCGATTACCTGTTGCACTAATAAAGAACACATTAGCCAGTATTAAGGGGAGTATTAGACCATTTTTAAGTTTTTGAGTCATAACATTTATTCAAATTTTATTGTTGAAATTTTATCTTCGACAAAGCAAAGGATATATTCTTGGTAAACTGCTTGAAATAATTAATAATGGAATCTTTCATTAATTTGTCGCGTAGAATCATTGCAAATTAATTAAATATTAACTTTCATGATTTCTCTTGCAATGATTCTGCATGACAAATTAATGAAAGATTTTACTATCATTTACGTCAAGCAGTTTACCAAAAATATATCATATGCTTTGTTGAAGACAAAGTTTTGATCATACAATTTGAATAAATATTATGGCTAAAAAAACTGGCCTATTTATAAGAAACCAATAAGAAGAATCTACCAGCATCTCAAAATCCTTTTTTATAGTTTGCCAACTCTGAATAACTATATAATTACAAGAAAAGATGACTCAAAACCGTGTTACATGAGCTAAATTTATTTTATACTTTTAATATATATTTCGGCGCACCAAATTCAACTTCAAAAATTTGAATACAAAATAGGCCCTACGTATCTTTCAAGTTTATACAGGCTTAAAGAAGATTTATTTCTTATCTAAAGTTGGCATATAATATACACTTGAAAACTATAACAAGTTTTCGAACGTATGTGTGAAGGATTGAAATCATACGTTTAACAGCCTCGATAAAAAATAGTTGATATTTATTTATTATTTTTAATGGGCTTTGCGACTCGTTAACCTATATATCGTGAAAAATAGTTAAATACAGCTTATATCGAGGAACTGAACTGGAAGAGGAAACAGTGATGGTCTGTGTTAAGGAAATACCTTAGCATTAATGAAGAACTATTTCGGAAATCTATGGAGGGCCAAGATTAGTATGGCCGAAGGCGGGACTGCAACTAGGTTTCTCCGGAATGCGAGTCCAGGCCGTTACCGTTGCTTCACTTCGCTCAGTTTAGCTGATATGATAGAAGAATGCATAATACATTACCTTAATAGTAAAAAATCGTAACTCCATTTCACATCAATTCAGAAAAAGGGAGATTAAAACATTTTTTTTTATTTCCTCACACTGAGAACAAATACATAATTTTGTACAACATTATTTTTAATGAAATTTGTATGTATACTTTTAACAGTATTTATTTGTAAATACCTTATTATGATGGTTTAAAAGGACTCGAATGTCCAATGTTCATAAGTTGGAGTCACGAGCTTTTACTATTAATGTAACGATAATCACAGTTATTCTGATTCAGCTTTGATATTTACGATCATTCTGCTTCTTAAATAACGTACATTTTCATAGGTTAAACATACTGCTAAACAAATGCGCACATACGGCAGTTAATAGCGTACTTCAAAGGTGCAAGAAAGCAAACATGAAAACAAAGGAAATTTACTAGCTTCAAAACGTAGAATTTGAGGGAAAAAATTAGTAATATGCGTTTTTGAAATTTTCACCAAATAAAAATTTTGCAGAAACGGGACTATGTAAATAACTACTACGTGGCCGCAAACAAACCTGTGTAACGTCTACGTCCATGCGAGATAAGAGTAAAGAAACTAACTACGTTATTGGTCGCTGTTAATGGGACTTACTCCAAAAATACTAACAACCAGTCAATGAATCTTCAACGTTATCAACGTGCAAAAATAAATTCCAGATTCATGTGTTACAGGACTCAAGCTCGGATTCCTGGGAAGGAGGTTGTCACTGTAATCGTACAACTAACGATATTAAACGTACAACGACTGGCCAATTCCTAACAGCCCTATACAGTAGGCGCTAGTTGCCGCGTCTCAGATGCCAAAATAGACAGGCGATACTGTTGTTATTTCCTCTCTCTTTTAATGTTGTTTGGGGATCTATTACTACTATACCCTTTCCATTCTAAGGTTGCAGCTAATTCAGGCAAGTGAATGACAATAACATTTTTGCACAGCATAAATTTCATTTTAATTATTGGAAAATACAAGTAAAGTTTGTAACGGCACAATCATCACAATGTTAGGAATGAAGACATAATTCAGTTGCTTTGATTTACTTCGTTAGAAATTTTTATTTCTGCTGCAACCTTAGAGTGGACGGAGTATAATTCAAAACACCGTTCGTTTATGTACTTCGATACTTCGGAACCCTGAACTTGTTCCGTCAGTCCCACGAGAGACGATATGCTATACTGAGTATCGTTTTAAAACTTCTAACCACGACCTCCCGCGAATATCGCACTCTTAGAGCCAGTCGCGGCCATCGTGGTCTTCAGCGCTGGATGAAGGAGGGGGGGGGGAGCGGTAACGATAGAAAAACTACAGTACAGAAGCCATTCACTCTACAGTCAGATATACATTCATGTGGATATATACATGTGATATAATCTTATATGTTCAAGGCATCAGTATAGCCCGCTTCGTTTCATGAAGTATGAATTTGTTTATAAACAGTTTTACATTGGGTACCTTGGACTAATGTAAAGAGTTTCGTGTTAGATATATTTTGTATTGCTACACTAAAGCCGTGTCCGAAATGAACCTTTTACGTATTTAGGATTTGGGAATTTAGAGTGGATGAATTCGAACGTCATGAAACAGCGCTGGGTGCGGCAAAGTTGGAAACTAGATACTGGTTATTTCGATGTTGTTCTGTATATTTATAATTTTCTCTGTTTAATATTTTGTCTATTTGTTATTTTATATTACCTATTTAGCTGTTTTTCTTTTAATATCCTGAAATGCGAATTCTGCGATAATATTTATTTATATTTAGAGTTAATTTGTTTTTAAAAAATTCAATTTTATTTTTAAATCAAACAATTAGTTGCTACATACACACTACGAGCTTATACTTTACATTATTACTGTTTTTAATGGATATGTATATGTTTTTCAGCAGAAACGCGGAGTATAAGACGAAAATAAACAGCAGTAAACGAATTTATTTAGTTATTTTGGAATTTAGCGACTTTTTTCACTTCAGTAAATTTTACACCCTATATCCCCAAATATTTACTGCACTTACCTGGTCACGTGGATGATTTAGTAACCCAAATAGTCGTTTCGGACACGGCTTAAAACTCATCGTTACGAAGATGTAAGAACAACGTACTAGAAGCCCAATCTCGGGTCTCGCCGTCTGAAGGCTTGTCGAAGATAACATGCCTGGTGAATGCATCGACGACGGGGGAGATGAAGAAACCAGCTTCCTTACTCCCTTCCCCCACCCCCTCCATGCATACATAAGTGATCGAACTCGCGTACCTAATTTCTGTTCTCTCCTCCCCTTCACCATCCCTTTCTCCTTACCATCGCGTACAGCCCTGCCACGCGGCATTGATTTTCGTTTATGTCTCCTCTTCGTGTTGTTAGTTCCAGTAATCCAAGCAATTTCTTACTGAGGGCCGGGGTTGATCTCCCCAGCATCCGTGTAGCAAGGGGAGGGGCGCAAAGAATCTTGAGTGGTGGTGGGAGAGGGGAAAGCGAAGGATGCCAGATTACATATCTCGGGTTTCATATCGCTCATGCTTGGTAGAGACTCGTCGGGAAAGGAAGTGACGTTATGGTGCCTGTCCCTTCTTGTTCCCTCTGGGGAAAATCGCCGATTCGTGCTGGATGATTTGTAGTCGAGCTAGTTACTGGTAAGTGGCTTTGACGCAGGATTTGAAGGACAAAGTGCGTCCTGTTGTTATATTTGGCCATTTCCAGGCGTAGCAATCCGTGTCTTCCTTCTCGCCGGATCACGAGTTCATGATGACATTCTCAACCTCTAAAGTACTTAGACGCCAACAACGATATGAGAATGAACAACTATTCTTGTGTAGGTAGGTTCATTCAGCACTAGACGAATCAATACATGCGTTGGAATTACAGCCGTTATCAGTGAACTCCAAGAAGATTAAATCTGTTTGATCTACACAGACTAAGTATTTGCAGGCAAGTGTTCTAAGGGAAGACATTAACTGCAAAATGAAATAAATCTCACTAACAACAATGTTTTGTGTCTTAATTAGTGAGATTTTTTTACCCTCTCGATATTTATTGTGGACGTGTCGGTAGCTTAAAATATTTCTCAATTTTAAATTAATAAACTAAATAGTATCCGGGAGCAAGAAGTCATTATACGCGTTTCCCCCACCCCCTTCATTCCGGTGCTGCTCCATACTCACCTCGCCAGTGCTAAATATATTGATCTTAAGCGCTGACCAAAAACGCTCACCTCACATTCATAAATTTGGTCATTCGGAGGATTTGTACATGTGACTTACACGTCTTCATAACGTTTGTAACGGGGCTACCGCCTATACTGTTATCTGTGTCAGAACCCGACAGTTTGTTTTTATTGTACCGAGGCACTACAGGAAGAAGTGACGGACTGCAAAGAGCTTGGAAAACGAAAGGACCACGAAAAACCCCACCCGCAAATGACAATGTCCGCAACGTTTGTTACGTGTGAAAAGCTGGAATTGACCCAACTGGGATTCGAACCCGGATCGTCGAGGTATGACGCGAGTGGTCTGTCCACAACACTATAGCAGTTTCACACTTCCCGATGAATACGCTGTGATGTAGGCAAAACATCTTGAGCCATACTTGGGTACACGTTCCAACGCGTCTCTTACCACAGCCCCTATTAAATATCGCCACCTGCTATTTGCACCAACACAACGCAGCGTAAGTGCAGAGCAAGCTAAACGGGTCTTCTATTGCAAGTGTGTTAGTATTATAATTCCAGTTCAACGCAACCAGAAGCAACGCAAGTGCAAATTTTGCGTTGCACCCATAAAAAGGGATATTTAATCGGCTCCCAGAAATTGAGGACTTAACATTAATAAGGGGCTAAGTGCCAAAAGGTCAGTTTCTAGATAGTGACGAAAACAGTATATTACGACAATCAAATGAACAAGGAATTTTCCAAATGGGTTCACATATTTTTAACAATAGGAAATGAGTAAATAGGAGCAATCGCACAGTAATTAATACAAAACACTTATGAACATCGATATATATTTTTTCAATGAAATAGAATGCGTTGATGTTACTCCATTCATCTAATTGTGCTAATGTACGGCGCGCATGAATATCACTAGGAGATAGCGCTTTAGGTGTGTCTTCGACCTAATGTTTTGGCACCTTTTTATGAACCTAATTCATTTTTGTCGAAAATGGTACCTAGCCCCTTTTGAATGTTAAGTCTTCAATTGTCTTCAGGACGTATAACCTGCCACACCGTAGTTGCAAAACTTATTAATATTTTATTAACTTTAGGCCCGCACTATAATATTCTCTGATATGTCAGCTACCGTTGTTCGTATTTAAAATGTGTGTTGCAGAACACGACTGTGTATTAAAACGCGCCTATATGCCAGTGTAAATGTATTAAAGAAATGTAAGTGCCACGGGCAAACTTTATTTTATACAGTTCGGAATCTGTGTTCGGGTGCACTGCGGTGAAGAAAAGGCGAGAGAGGTAATGCGCTGGAAGTCAACTAGGTGATCATAAACGACGCAGAGTTTGGGGTGAATCATGTAAATATAAATCATTGTGTCCATCATCAGTGCTTGTAGGATACGGTTTCTCTTGTAACAAGAGTCTTCGCCTCTGACCTCCCTGTGCAGACATTTCAGAACTTCTGGCAGATGTCAGAGTCAAATTAAATCATGCAAAACGGAACAAGAGCCAAGAACGTAAAAACTGTACTCCAGCAATGTCACAGGAAATCGGAAGAGACTATCTACGCAACGTCTTAGTGTCGGTTCCCCCCTCCCTTCCTTGTTGAACTATAGATTTTTTTTCATGACTGAACATAGCTATTGATCTTACCTTACGTTTCATTAGAAAATTTTACAAAACTGATCACGTGCCCTTCATTTACAGATAAGATAACATATTACAAATGGATAATTTATATGAATTACTCAGGTTTATTTTATGACCATCTTTAAATAATTGATTCAATACTGAAGTCAACCAATTTTCGGAAGCAATAGCAACGGTATCATAGAAAGAAGTATTTTCAACAATTTAAGCAAAACATTTAATGGAGAGTTTCATATTTTGATAACCTATTTTGAGACTCCAAAGTTTAAAACGCAATAAATAAAATTTTTGAAGTGTTGTAAGTAATATTAGCTCGTAAATTAGGCAAATGCAATATATTGTATGGCCTTTATTACCTTTTTTTATTTTGCCTATAAACTTGTCGATTTAAATAACGTACTTATAATTTCTTTTTGACTCTCGTCTTAATAAATTCGGCCAGTGTTACGTAATATCTTAGTGCACATCTGCAGTTCTGCTTCGTGGTCAGTGATTGGATATTTTGACTGTCGCGAGCCTTGAGATTCTACCGGAAAATCACAGACGTGTGGTGTCGCAGGAATTTTTTGTATTTGGCTCAGTCAAATGAGATACGGCTCTTCACACAGATATGCTGCCAATAACCATGAAGCAGAACTGCAGATGTGCACGTAAGGCACTGAAACAAACTGGGGCAAAATTATTTTCGCGAAAAAACAGGCTCCCAAGATATAGGTGGTCGGGGTAAAGTGAGCACTCAAATAAACCTCGCTAAACGTTCTATTTTCAGCCAATTCGTATTTTTCCGTGCTTAACGTCTGACACAAGGAAATATCTAATCTCTCCGGACACGTCACTTGGTGTTGGCGCGTGTAAGATAAATTATTGTGCAGTCAGTATGAATCCGTACAGTTTAGTAAAGAAAAGTTTATTAGTTATACAAAATACAAATTTGTCAGTGTCGGTTGATTTTGTTTCTGTACTGGTAAATTCAAATGGGAAAACACATAGGACTAGACTGCGTAATTTCACTGCCAACCATACAAACAGTAAGGGAACTAATGTTAACGTTGAATTGTATGCAGTAACGGCTAATGATTTATTTAAAAGGTTAAGTTTTTAGTGCTCACCATATCCCGAATGACCTATATAAGGAAAGCTACTGATATTTTGTGAAAATAATTTTGCATAAATTTGTTTCACTGCCTTACGATCACATCTGAAGCTCTGCTTAGGCTGGCTTCACACGATACGATTTCTACCGTACGGTTACTTCCGTGCGGTAACCGAAAGGCAAAAATATAATAAGGTATAATACGGTTTTCTCCGTTCGGTAGACTCGAGGTAGCAGTATTCGCCAGTTAGTTGGTTCGAACAAGCCATAGACCGCAGACCTCTAATCGCTCTGCTGTTGCATCGTAGAAGGCGGAAAAAGCGACGTGATCGGAAAGTTTGGGTTCATCCATTACTCTTAAGTCGTGATGAATACGGGGCTTTTAGAAATCTTTTCGAGGAACTAAAAAGTGATGGAACGAAATTTTTCAATTATTTTAGAATGTGTGTTGATTCCTTTGAAGAGCTGTACACTAAATTGAAGGATACGTTGCAGAAACAAAATACGGTGATGCGAAACTGTATACAACCAAAGGAAATGATTGCCTTAACTCTAAGGTAAGAATACACCTAGCTCCCTATACTATCTGATAGCAAAACGCATTCCTGCCGTACTAATATTCATATTAATTGTTTACATTTTAATTGAAATTTATTAGTGTCAATGA
>PNEQ01011502.1:12589-39362 GCA_003012365.1 Medauroidea extradentata | reverse complement strand
CGACGCCCGAAGATGGCACTCCGGCCCACCTTACTCCGCGGCTCGACGACGGTTGCCTATCTACTATAAGGTGTCTCGACGCCTAAACCGACGCCCGACGGTGGCAATGCGCCCTCCCGTCTTCGCGGCTCAACAGCTGCTACCCTACAACCGTTACCGGACTATCGCTTGGCGCCAAAATCCCCGCCACTTGTCCTGCACGCTTTAGTTCAGTTGGGCCAATCAGGAGTCAGTTTCCAGCAGATGGCCCCGCCTTACGAGGACAGCAACTCCTTGATATCGCCCTATTTATTATACAATTATTTCATCTCTTTTGGCTATTTACAGAAAATTATACAAACTGTTTTTCTCCATTACTAATATTTCTTCAATCTTAATTAATGTATGGAGATGGTGAAATTTCGCGAATTCAATGACCTGTATGATAGAATCAAATATCCTATGCATACACAAGTTCATTGTCTGTTGTTCCACTGAGTAACAGTTAGTGAACAAATGGTCGGGACTTGAGTATGCATAGGATATTTGATTATAACATGCAGGTCTTGGAATTCGCGAAATTGCACAATCTCTATTAAAGTACTATTTATAGAGGCACGATTATTTCGCGTATTGATTCTAGGACAGGTTGTACGTCAACAACGTATACTTCACTCCTCCTTCTGTGATTAGACGAGAGCGGTTTTAACAACACACATTTGACGACTGCAATCCAGTTATAAATAAGGAAACAAGTCGTGGGGATATCACGTGCTACACGTTTGTACTTTTAGAAGCCAATGGATATTCGGCTTCAGCCGGTACACGTATAGAACTGAGAAGTCTAGGCTGTTGCCAGGTGAATACCCGAAATACTCGTTGCCTCTAACTATTTTACATTCACAGATCAAAGCTACAAGCTGGCTTTCCACTCTTCTCGTCCAACAGTAAGGGGGGTAACTTGAGCGTGGGTGGGGCGACAAGGTTCAGATGTTTGTCAAACACCTGCTCTCTAGTTTCTAAGTAGACACAATATATACATTTCTGCTTTTCTATATAAAAACTGGTACAATGATGGAAGCTTGAAGAAAGCTATTTTACCGTCATCCTGATGTGATGGCGGTAAGAAAGAGTGATCGCAAGACATAGTTATGGTTATATGTGGAATTTATGACAGTTGAGTAACACTTACGAGTGTTAAATGTAATTACTTGGGGCGTGCCACACGTAATATTTTTTTTTTTAGAAAATAAATAAGAAATGTGTTTACGTAGAACCAGTTTTATGTATAGCCTATGTTCTCTGACACTTTTGAGCTAAATTTCCATTAACGTGTTAAATGCAATTCGTAAATAGTACGAGAAAAATTATTATACTATTTTAATTTCTCACTGTTTACAAATTGAGTTTAGCGCGAAAAATAAATTGAACCAAAAACTTTTAAAGAAAACTTAGGGTGAATTGACTATACATAGTGGTATACCTTAATATCGTGATAAACCACTTAGCGGCCGTCACATAATTGGGAAGTATATGTACACATAGTTCACTAGGTTACAAACATGTAGCAGGCATGTGTAGAAACATAGTTGAATTGTGTTATGCAGAATGAGATCATCCCACATTTGATAAAATAATAATTTGTTACTAAGAGATCTTTTGTTACTTTGTTATTCTCATGTTCAAATACCCTACGTCTCTTTGACTTAGGTTGCTTAGCTACTGAAGTTTTGATGCATAAAAATTAAGGAGCTTGATTTTTGTATATACTTTAGGTTTGTTACTTGGATAACTTAATGCATAACACAATTTGATTCTACTACTGAAGTTCAAAGCCTTAGCATCACAAACTAAGTTAGCATAGGTTGACCTACATAAATTTGGCTGTACCTGAACGCAATTTTGTTTATACTCTAAAATAAATATTACGACTAAAAACCAAGAATTTATAAACGGAGGAATTTCAAATATTATTTATTCTCTCTGGAGAAGACCCTTGCTGGTCAAAGCACGGGAGTAATGACTCATGGGAAGAAGCGCTTACAAACGCTAAACCAAGAATTTTAAATTGTAGGCCTACTCTTCGCTGTGCTGATGTAGACAGTGTGTGTATGCTCCGATGTTTGTTTACGTCACGAAAAATTTGATGTTAAGGGCGGGGTTCACCTCAGTTTTCAAAGTATTTTTTATTTTTATATTTGTACCAGATATTTTTTTCCTTATTTTAGACACAAATTGTGACTAAATCTTACTTTTCGAAAATTGTTGTATCTCTCATAGTTTTTGTGTAAGGAGTCGTAAACGACTTTGCGATTTTATGTACGCCACTAAAATCAACCGACATACAAAACCGAAAAAATGCACAGTTTATAACAATGTTGTAAGCTATGAAATGACACAAATAAAAACAAAAAATTAAATATTTGTGCATTTAATAAAAAAAATGCAGAATTTTGAAATGAACATTTAAAAATTTAAATGTTTTTAAATACAAAAATTTATTATTTTTTTATGTATGTCAAATCACAGACTACAACATTGTTGTACATTGCGAATTTTTTCGGTTTGGTATGTCAGTTGGTTTTAGTGGCGTACATAAAACCGTAAAGTGCACATTTTGACGTTTACGATTCATCACGCGAAAACTATGAGAGATACAACAATTTTCGAAAAGGAAGATTTAGTCACAATTTATGTCTGAAATAAGAAAAAAAATATCTGGTACAAATATAAAAATATGTTGAAAACTGAGGTGACCGCGCCCTTAATAATCAATTCCGGAAAAACACTGTTCCTCCATGTAAAAGTGTTTAAATAACTGTGTTTAAAAAATTACCAAGAGCTATCGGAAGATGAAATGTCAAAACCGCAACTGAAAAAGAAGAAGTAGTAGAAACAATACCAAGAATATTAATAATTCAAAGATAGGCTAATAGGCAGAGACTACAAGTTTCCGCGAAAAGATTTCTGCACAAATTTGTGGCTGTGTTGATTTGCACAGAGAAGTCTCCCATTTGACTACACCAGTCAGAATAAGCTTACTGCGACCGCACATGTCTGTGAGTTGTGGGTAGAACTCAAGACGCTGAGAGTTAAAAACTTCCAATCACTATAGATGATGGTTAGAGCCGGTGATTTTTGGTGAAAAGAATTATGCAACATTTCGTATCAATGCATAACGCTCACAACTGCACCTCTGCTTAATGGTTATTGGCAGAGTGTATTAGTGCAGAGGCGTGGCTCATTCGACTGGGCCAATGAGAATAAGGTGACTGCGACACCACACGTCTGTGATTAGCGGACATAGCTCCAAGACGCACAGCCAATCACCGACCGTGAAACAGAGATGTAGATGTTCAAATAAGGCATTGAAACAAAACGTTGCATAATTCTTTTCACCAAAAATCAGTGGCTCTAATGATGGTTTATCGCGGAAAAACTTGACTGTTTGCTGGGTTCCAACGTACGTTCAGCTTACCAGAAGATGACTGGCTTTCATTTGTACGTGGAGCTTTAGCCTTATTTGACTGAGCCAATAAGAATACCGCTATTGTAATATTTGATGCCTGTTATTGGCCTGCAAACAGCTACGTTGTGTCAGATGTACATCACACAATAATTATTTGGACCCCTGATTTTCGCGTAAAGAATTTTGCCCCACTTTGTTTCGTTAACTTACGTGCACATCTGCAGTACTGCTTTATGGTCATTGATTGGATATTTTAACTCTCACGAGCCTTGGCATTCTACCAGCAAATCACCGAGGTGTGGTGTTGCAGGAACGTGATTGTAATTGGCTCAGTCAATTGATACACAAAGATACGCTGCCAATAACCATGAAGCACAATTACAGATGTGCACATGAGTCACTGAAACAAACTGGGGCAAAATTCTTTTCGCGAAAAATAGGGGTCCCTAGCAACCATATTTGTTGAAATTAATCACAGTGTTTACAAGGGTATGTCGGTACAAAACATTTCCGCGATATACCATCATATCTACCAATCACAGACCACGAAACACAGCTGCAGGAATGCAGGTAAGGCACGGAAACTTCCAGTCTCTACTAAGAGGTAAGGACCTGGAAAATTTGCGTTTTCTTTCAGGCACAATCTAGGGTTCCAGCAACTGTAAATTCGTGTCACTTTCACAATTGGCCGTTGACTTATTTGGCACCTCCTGGAAGTCGCTAAGCCAATAATAACGGTGTAGCTAAATGCAGGCCCATTTCACTGTCAGCGAGCAGCCAATGAACAACTGTTGTCTGCTTCAGTTCACAGAGAATCTTGGAGGCTAGCCTACATGTCAGTGAACTCGCGAATTTTTCCGGTCTCAACTAATAGGTAGAGCCAGGATTTTGTCGCGAAAATATTTTTGCCCCGCTTTGTTTCAGTGTCTCCTGTGCACATCGGCAGGTTTGCTTCATGATTATTGGCAGCGTGTCTTTGTTCAGACATGTTTCTCATTTGACTGCAACCAATCATAATAAGATTACTGTGAGTCTGTACGTCTATGATTTGCCAAGGCAAGTGAGAGTAAAATCATCTAATCACAAACGATGTAGCAGATCTGCAGATGTGCACATGACGCATTGGAACCAAATGTTGCACAAATCTTTTCGCCATAAAACCGTGGCTCTACTAATAGGCAGGGAGGTGTGAAATTCGCATTATTTTCTGGCTGCTGACTAGTCTCTAAACAGCTAGGTAGGATAGATAGTTCATCGTCTCTCAGTTGGCAACAATTTCGTTGTCGAGTTTGCTTCTCACCAATAACTAGAGACAGGAAAAATTCGCAGCTTTACTGACATGTAGGCTAGCCTCCGAGAATATTTGTGAACTGAAGCTGACAGCAGATGATCATTAGCTGCTTGCGGTTAAAGTGATGTATAGAGGCCGGAAAATTCCGCTGATTCAATGACCTGCGTGTTGGAATGCACTCTCCTGTACATACTCAAGCCCAGACTATTTGTCCACTAGCTGCTACTCAGCGGAACAGAAGACAATGAACGAATAGACGGGGCTTGAGTATGCATAGTATAATGGATTCTAGCATGCAGATCACTGAATCCGCGAAATATTCCGGCCCCTAGTGATGTACGTGTGAATTAGTTACATTTCCATTATTGGCTCAGAGACTTCCAGGAAGTGTCAAATAAGTCAAGGACCAATTGCGAAAGTGACGCGAACTCACAGTTGATGGAATCCTAGCTTTTGCCCAAATGAAAACGCTTATTTTTCAGGTACCTAGTCATGGCAAATGGAATTAGAGATTGATGTCTTCAGGCCAGTGAAATCTTTTACCAAATAACAACCGATGTGAATTTTGCCATCCCTGATAAAAGGGCTTATCGAAGCGACAGAAGTAATAAAAATGGGGCAAACAGCTGTTGCAGAAACGTCAGCAATCGGAATATCCCGTTACCTTGCGAGTGAAACATCCTTTCGCATATTTTGGTGAAAAAATACGGTAGTCTCGTACACGGCTCATAAATGTCACTTGCTCGAATGCGGAAAAGTATTTGGAAAGGTTGGGCACGTTTCTGCAAATGGAATGCTGACGTGTCATATGTACGCAGTTCACGGGGTCTCGCACTCTGTACCACGGATCTTTCGTCACTCTACGTAAAAGTGACAAGATTTTTTAACACCAGCGATTGACTGTGATCGGTAATTGGAAAATCTAAATCACATTTCTTGACAGTTTCTTCTATTCAAACTTGTTACTAATGATTCTAAACTTTATTACGAAAACTTTTATGACAAATTATTTTGTACTTTCTCAGTTATCTTTTCCAAATGACTAAAATCGGGTTGTAAAGAAAATATGCGGAAGTGAATCAATTCTTAACACAAATTAATTAATTTCTTACTGCTAAATCCAGGGCGGAAAGAAACAATTTTAATAATATTTGTGTTTTGTTGTAACTTACCTTTGACACTGCGGTCCAGATTTTTTTATGGCCACACAATCTGAATAACAAATAAAGTTATAAGGGCACGTGAAATGATTTCTGACTCAGAACAGAACATTTGAAAAAAAAAAAAAAAAAAAAAAAAAAAAAAAAAAAAAAAAAAAAAAAAAAAAAAAAAAAAAAAAAAAAAAACATGACTCCACTAGAAGACAGGTTGGTGGACTAACAAACGCTAATTAGTTACATAGTTAATCCATTTCCAAAGTCTTGTGAACTACTTCAGGATACAACAAAACCAAAAAAAAAAATTTAATGGTTAATGAAGGAGTTAATGCAGGCTGCAAAACTTTCAATGTTTTATTTGAGAAGATTCAAGTTCGCCCAGCGCGAGATGGTTAGAAAAGACCATAGCGGCGCTGACTTCAATCAAATATTGGAAATGCGGTAACCCATACCACCCTGATAAAGCGGGTGTTGGGGGGAGGGGTTCTCCCAGAGCAAAAATTGGATTTGAATTTGTAAAAATGGTGTTATGTAAGCGCTTTTCGTGCTTTAACATTCAATATACCGCCAGTAGAAATTATAATGCTTTTAAAGATAAAAATTGAATTAACATTAGAATTTGGGAAGAAATTTGGGGGGTGGGGCAAAATGACCCTTTATCCCTCCAGGGTAAAGTTTAGGTGGCACCACTTTTGTGAACAATCCAAAGATCGAAAGTTAATTTAGTGGAATTCTGTGACCGAACGCCACCACTGTCCCATGTCGTCCCTGAAGACCAGAAGTTAGGCGAAAAAAACAATAAAGGAAAAACAGCACATTAGCGAGTCATTAAAACATATGCACTGGCTTAATATGCACAATAGGTGCCAATTTGACTTTTTCAACTAAAAAATATTCAGAGTTTAAAACTGCAGAACTATCTGTATACAAAATTTCACGAACAAGCATTTAAACACAAGTATAACTCGAGACAAAAAATTACCTCCAGATGTCTAAACACCACAGCACCACTTTCAAAAAGTCATTTAGCTACCAGGCGAGCAGCTTTTGGAATGACGCGACGAACAACTTACATCAGTGCACTTCAGTAGAAATATTTAAAACACTGTACTACACACTACTACACATAGCTACAGCAAGTGACTAATAAGTACCTACAATAACTGTGACCACACACTACATTCAACTGTGGACCCTCCCAACATAATAACTTTTATTTTAATGTTTCATGTATTTTATTTGTTTAAAGAACTGTACGTAGATTATAATATATGTATAACTCTAGAATGTTAACTAAATTACTTAATTTTTATTTATATTAACAATGATCTCATACACTAAATAAATTATCTTTTATCTTAGCATCGCACATTATTTTTCTTGAGCAACAATAGCTATTATCAAGAGTTTTTTTGTAATTTTTGTAACATAATAATACAGTAGTCTACCATATTTTGTAAACATGTAAACAAACACGGCAAATTATAAACCGGCCTAGTGCTGAACTTTGTACGTGTATAAATAAATAATTAAATTAATTAATTAATTTGGCAGCAGTAATTCATTGCACACAGAAACAAAAACAAAACATGAAATGTATCACGAGAAAGTATGAACACAACAGATTACCTCAGACGACTTTGTCGCGATGTTCCAGGAGCTGACACCTGCTCACTCAGCCAAAGAACACAGAGTTGACCTTGAAAAAAAAATGGAAGGACAAATATGAAAAGTCGGAATAGGCCAATCGACCTAATCCATGAAGTCGATAAGACGTTCTTTATAAATAATTTATTTTAAAAGCAACATACATATAAAATTGTTAAACGATCACTACAGCTTTACCAAAGACAGCTGTATTTCAATATATACAAAAATGTTTTTAGCCATAAACTCACATTTTTTTAAGCAACAAACGCAATCCTACGTTTTTCGCCATAAAATAAGTCAAAATTAAATAATTTTATGTGGCTAAAAATTGCAACAATAAGTAAAATGTTAAGTACAGATATGTATATGATATAGCGGAGTACAATCTTGTTTTTTTAATCAATCCATTACAAACAACTTGAATAATATGAACGAGAATGTGGGAAACTACGTAGCGTGACACTACTGAAGTTGGGCCACGGCGTAGGTTTGCCTCGAAACAACTATAGTTCGATCCAGACTTCTCGCTACACACACGCGTCTCGTGAGATACAGTAACACATGTTCGATGTCTGCAGGGCCGCAAACAGAAATGTTTTTTTTTTTTTCTCGGGAGGAAGCCGAAATCCCAAGAGACGATTTCAAAAATTTTAAATGTTGGTTTGATAGGCTTTATTACTAGGTTCCGTTATACGTGACATTGAACTACAGTAACCATGCCTTTATAATACACCAATGGAAAATATTAGGTTGTCCCAAATTTGTAAATACTATAAAGTAACACAGACCCCCTCCCCTTTTTTTTAAAGCGGGAAATTTTTAAATTTTAAGGTTTAAAATGGTGTTATTTAAACAGTTTCCGTAAGGTATGAGGGGTCTCAACCACATTCCACTATTATATCTAGCGTAAGTTCAAACATTTTGGGGAAATGGTGACTAACACACGTTGACCCCCCCCCCTTTTTTTCTCCCAAATTGACCTTCCCACCACAAGCCTTCGTGTGGCCCTGGGCGTCTGGGATAGCGTGGGGACACTGGCTATGGGGCCGCACCTGTAGTGTTTGGTACTACGTGTAGCGTGCGTGGTTGTGACAACAGATTCATCACAGCGTGCAGCAATGGGGAGATTTATACGACTGCTAACGAGGAAACGAAAGAGCAATCCCAGCTAGCGATTAACCTATTTTTGAAGCGAGCCATGACAACCCTCGTCCATTTGAAAACTTTTACATAACACTGAGAAGTGGGGTCTTTGGTCGCTGCGGGGCACTTCCTTATAACTATTAAAATATAAAATTGTGTGGTACTTCCGTAAAAGAATATAAGGATAGAAAAAATATTACTGTAGGATTTACAAATGGTTAGAGCCTACTAAGAAATTTACATGTACAGCAATATTTCTGTAAAATCATTCACATTTTCCAATCACTTATTGCAATTTTGCACCAGCGGTAACAGTGTCACTAACTTTTTTTGGGCAATTGAAATTTTAAAAAAATATTTCTCCAAATACAAAACCATTTATAAAGCGTGACAAGATGACGAAGTTAGTGTAGTCTCAATTTGAACACTCCCTTAAAAAAACCAATAAAATAAATTTGGGTGTGTATACATTATTTAAAAAACCAATTTTAACATTTAAGTCTTCATGTTTGACCTACATGAAACATTTTTTGTTTACAAGCTGTTTCTGACAATGAACAAAGAATTTTTTACACTGTGGTAAGGACTACAATCCACAATCTCATGCTTGCTCAAAGCCACAGATTTTTGGCCATCGACTGCTGACACGACACATTGCTAAGTTCACGTTAGAACACATTATAGAAAATTCGGTCTACCCATGTTTTCAAGTACGTTACCTCGTCTTATCAAGGTGATGGCCGGGGGTAGGCGTAGTAGATAGAGCACTTGATCTCGCCAAGGCGATCTGGGTTTGATCCCCGGCAGACCCGACGCTGGTCCATACTGACATAATGTCAACCCTCACCAGCCCTAAGACCTAGATGTTAAGTGCTGACCAAAATCACTTCACTTCGTCTCATTAAAAGCCCGACGAGACTAAAACACTCATTGTTCATTTTAAAAATGTGTAACTGTCAAAAATATTTTGCAGCCAGGTAGACTATTGTAAGAAAAAAATTATTTCTCTTAAAGTATGTGTATTATAGACGAACAAAAATCATTAGTGCTTATTAACAATTTAATATATGTGAAACAAAATTAGTTACGCATCTTGTCTATTTGTAGGACAGTTTCGTATTTTTTACAATTTTTTTAAACTCAGTTACAAAAAAAAGTGACACTGCAAACAATTGTAAAAAGTATAAGAAATTGTCTAGATATAATGTTACTGGTATATTGAAATATGTCGAACAAAATGTCTCACAAGTAATGTTTGTTTAGTTCAGAAAAAATTGACAACTATTTCACAATTTTATTTGCAAATAAAAAAATACCATACGTTATTAATTAATACTACTTCGATTCAGGCTTTATCTAAAAAGAATTAGCGAGCTTGTTCTGATATTTAATCACGGAAGTATTGTTGAATTTAATAGGCTATTTCTAAGAAAATTTCACGTAAATTGTAAAATAAGTTTTTTATTTTTTAAATTGGCAACCATTTTCCAACTTTCTGTTTGTAAAAGTACAAAATATTTTTACCATGTAATTAAATATGTGTTCTGAGACAGGCATGTGTGACGGCCCTATTTTATATATAGAAATTAATGTAGTTTAGGTTAATTATAATGACTGATTGTAATGAAGGGGCCTTTATTGTCATATGTAACATATTGCCATCTATTTTAACTTCAGTATTGATTGTGAGGGGTCTGTGGGATCCTATGATAGGCCAGTATAAAAACAGTAGAAAATATGACTATTACTAATATTATCACAGAGGTATCGTGTCTGGTATCGTTTTAACCAGTGGAATGTCACAGACTCGAATATGCTAGTAACATTAAGACAATTTTATGTATAATGATTACAGTTTTTAAGAGTGATAATTGCCCGCCGGTCTGGCGACAATAGAGCAGTTGATGAGTGGGCCGTACCACATGCTGTCCGAGAAGGGGGGCGCCCGAACTCCCCCTGTCTCGGTGCCATACAATCCCCTCTCTTTCTCTCTCGCCTACACATTTCTTCTCCTTTCCCCCTCCCCCAACAGACCCCGTGTAACGTACGTAATTTGAACTAGGATTATATTAATTGAAGATAGCAAGTAGTAATTAGGCTAAGTGTTTTATTTGTAATTGCTGTGAGAATGTGCACATGTTTAATTTGATTTTAAATAAATACGGAGGCTTTCACAAGGGACGCACGCAATGTTCGGGCCAGGGCTTCGCTCTGATTGGTCGGGGGAACCTACCCGCCCCCATGGGTCCGGTGGGGCGGGAAGGGAACGCCACCCAGGAGAGCAAAGATGCGAGACGCGGCGCACTAAGAATGAAGTCTTAAGACGAGCCGGGTGTGTGTGAGCTCGGGGGAACAGGTGTCGGGATCTTCGTCGTCGGGTTTGTAAGGACGGTGGACAGCGAGCTCGGGGTCACCGGAGTGTGGACTTTTCGGGTGATCGCGGCCGGTACATGCAACATAATTAACGTCGTGACCGATCAAAAGCCGCCGGAGGAAGCACCTATTCTTTTCGTCGAAAGAAACTATAAGTATCTACCTCTCATGACGCAACCCGCAGGGCGTGAGTCCCTTAGGCAGATTTAAAAGAGAAACTCCTCTGTTTTTTTTATTTCAATTAGAGCTAGCCGGGCATACTACAACATTACTTAATACGAACCCAATCATCCAACATTAATCACGTAAGAGACAGAGCATCGACACCTCTTATTATAACCAAACGCGGGTCACGAACACCATCGCAGGACGTGGCACATGATCTATAAAGAATCCGCAAATTTCTTCAGACATAAAATTACGGAAACGTTGAATGCTGCATTTGTACATTGCTAACAAAAATTCTCGTAAATTGTACGATAGTCATACGTCTAGTTTAGAAAAAAATTGACAACTACTTTTCGAACTTTTTGTAAACTTCTATATTTACTTTAACAGTATAGCTCAAATTTATTTATATTGTTCTTTTTTTACCCCAGTTACAAGATCGTGGGCGTATAGAACTCGTCAATTTCGTATACTGTACAGAAACCCGGACTTCACAAAGTCTTACACAATAAATGATCTGACATAGTACAAAACAAACACATTCAAATATAGATTAGCCTAAGTACTTCATAAAGTCCCATTAAACCCTCATTTGTAACTTACACATATACAATACATTGCAATCTAAAAATAATGAAAATACAAACTACAATCACATAAAAATTGTGTGAACGACTGTAACAATATTTAATTATAAAATATAAATCATTAAAATATTGAATTTTAAATATCAACACTGCATTTTGTGTCAGGCATAAAATCACTAAGAACGCACAGTCATAAATACCTCAAATAAATGCAATATACATTACTCAGGCATTTAAATACTCTTCAGTTGAATGGAAAGTATGTTGCAAAAGAAGTTTCCTTAACTTTTTTTTAATATGTTGCTGTTAATTTTACTAAGTTGTTTAATATCATTACGGAGTTTATTAAACTTTCTAATACTTGACAACTATACTCCTTTCTGATATAATGTTAGCCTGTTGGATGGATAATGTATGTCATTAATATTCCTGGTGTTGTAAACATCTATATCTATACTGCGATCAAAGGAACTAGGGCTTTCAACCACAAAATTAATTAAAGAATTGATACTGTGAAGGAAATGTAAGAATATATAGTTCCTTAAGTAATGGTGTACGTGTATCAATCTTTTTTGCTCCCAGTATTACCCTAATGGTTCTGTTTTAGAATAATAAATACGTGTTTACTTTTTTATGTAGCTCCCCAGAAAATAATTCCAAATGACATTATGGAGTGGAAATAGCGTAATATACTTGTTTAAGAGCAGCCAATGTTATTAAGGAGGATTAATCCCTAAGCCTGTGTACTTAAAAAAATTTTCTCGATAACTTTGTTTCAATCACTAGATCACCATTTTTAACACGACAAAGCATAATATATATTAAAACTTATTAAATTTTCTGAAATGATTGCAACCTCAATATCTTCATTATTTTGTTACGGGAAACTGTTGGCAAGAAAAAAATGCATTATTTATGGGAGCGACTACAATGGTCACGAAAGTAACAGAATCCACGCCATATGGGTTACAAAAAGTGATAGAAACTGTAACATATGCCATGTCAAAGAGGAAAACTTAAAACAATTTCGCAATTCCCTGATTTATGAGAAAAGCAATTAACCCAAGTCGGGAGGGTCCAATACCTTTAAAGTGGCTGTGTTTCGTCAAGCAAAGCAGGCTGCACTGAGTTTGGGCTCGACGTTCTTCACACGATTGTGGCATAACGTATATCTTAGGAGGAAGACCTGGTCAGGAAAGAATCCACGATAGTTCCCTGCTACTGGTTGTCCTCTGTAGAGATAGGAGAGGATCCAGAATGGAATTGAGGGGGGGGGGGAGGGAATATGTTTTTGCTAGCACCGGTTGGCCGATTTAAAGCGGGGGGTCCGGAGGTCCACCCCCGGAAAAATTTTGATTTTAGGTTGCAAAAAGGGGAACTTTGAGAAGATTTTGAACGTTAATTTTTAACACACAACAGACACAAATTGGAACATTTTTGAAGAGTTTACAGTCAGTTTCTTAGACTATATTGCAAAGTTGATAACACCTACTGCATTGTCAGTAAGTTTGAATAAAAAGTATAACATTTATAAAACCAGGTTGGGCTCTTGGGGGGGAGGGGGGATTTCCTCAATTCCCACCCCCCTTGTATCCACCACTGAGTAGAGATAGCCTACATAGTTCGTCATAGTCGAGAGTATAAAACACTCTATGCATACTCTAGCACGAAGCTGATCTGTCGTGAAGTACGCAAGGGGTTTTGTTGTACAATAGACACAGTTCAAATAATTGTAAATATTTCAGAACGCTACCGTGGTTTGTGGCTTGCGCAAATATGTAATATTGGTAGGGACTGGAAAATTCCGCGAATTCAATGACCCGTAGGCTAGAATCCATACTCAAGTCTTGTCTATTCGTTCATTGTCTGCTGTTCCACTGAGTAGCAGCTAGTTGATGAATAGACGGGGCTTGGGTATGCATAGTATTATGGATTCTAGCCTACTGAATTCGCGAAATTTTCCAGTCCCTATGTATAGGTCTACACGGTATAATTAATGTGCATTGTAAACGCACATACAAGCATGTATTTTATTAGCATATTATAAAAACGTACTGAATTCATACAACATTTTACCTGTAGACTTTCCTAAGTCGAATACTTCTGAATATGTTATAGCTTAGTAATTTTAGCATTATGCATGGTATGTTAACATTATTACTTATATCAAATTTGAAGTAGCAAAACTGTAATTTAATATTTTTATATTTTAAATAAATTTGGTTTCTGAAAATAGAAAAACGCGAATTTTACGACACACTTAAGATAACTTGGAGTATTTACAATGGACGTTTGAACGACTCAATGAGGCTTTACAGTGTAAACCACACGAACGAAATCGCTGGGAATAGCTAGTATTTTTAAATACATGTGACATCAATAAAGAATCAATATACTCACGACCACTTTAAATATTCATATAAAAGTACTTTGCATTCAAAACACAAATATTCTGTACAACTCCATTCATAAACCCCTTATATACAACAGTTCCTTGGAGAGTACATCAGATAATACGTCTACCCGGCTGATCTGAAATCGGATAATCGGGGCTCGTATAATCGGGGCCCGGATAATCGGGTCTCAGATAATCGGCGCTCGGATAAACTGGTTATAATATAACGTAATATGTGCATGTATGCTGTGTGTGTAGTGACGATTGCGAAATATTTTGGTCCGACAGTGACACACGGTCCCGATATGGGGTGCAGGGAGATAGATGGAAGGGGAGGGGTTGGGTGGAAAAACAGCTAAACATCTTCACGGTACTGTAGAGGTCAAGCGCAGGTCGCGGGCAAGGAGATAAATTACTCGCGCGAGTTGGTAACAGTCTTACTACAGGTGTGCCCAGTCATGATCCTCGTCTGGCAAAGAGGGAAAAAAAACAAGTGAAGGAGTCGAGCTGCGTGGGTGGGAACACCCTGCCCCTCCCCATGGAACATTTCTAAACTCACCCTCTGATGACGGAGGAGGGAGTAGTGATAAATACGTGCCCGCCTCTCGCAAGTTCGCACCGCCACGAAGACTGGGCCAGCACCCCCCATTACCGCAGCGGTACGAATTAGCGGCCCGTGAATGATCTCTGAACTGCGCATGCGCAACACTCCGGGTTTCGCTATCACGTGGTCAGAGAAGCACTGTACAATAACGGCACACAGCAAAACGGTAGCATAACACAAGGCATCAACAGTTCATAAGCTTTTCAAAAACTGTTTCTGCTATGAATTTTCCTTATCATATTTCGAGTACTGTCATGGTTAAAGACCTCGCTCTTTAGTTTTGCAGTGGTTTCGAAAATATTTTTCTAGCGTAAATTAATACATGTATCGAAAATTCATTCTGGCAGTTTTAACACTTATATATCATTGTGTGTATCTTAATTTCTCTGTTGCAATACACCAAAGGGATTTTTAGAATTGGCCCATGAAATAGCACATATTTTGTTGTCAAATTAATCCAAAAGCCAAAATTAAGCAAAATAATTTTTTGCAAGCAAACAGTACATTATTTTTAAAAAATGCTCTGGCAAATTTGTGTAATGTATGACTGTACACAATCTCAATTTTTTCAAAGCATTTGGTTAAAAATAATCGAGCTGTTTGCAATTGTTTGAAATAAATTGAAGATCATGGCCTTAAGCTGTAACATTGCCAAGCAACGTGCTTACAATACACTGTATTCATAAGCTGTTATGCTTCATTAATGTATAATGTAAAAGAAAGCAAGATGGGCTCTTGGGGGGGGGGGGTATTCCCCAATTTCCCCCCCCCCTGTATCCGCCACTGAGTAGAGATAGCCTACATAGTTCGTCATAGTCGAGAGTATAAAACACTCTATGCATACTCTAGCACAAGGCTGATCTGTCAGGAAGTACGCAAGGGGTTATGTTGTACAATAGACACAGTTCAAATAATTGTAAATATTTCATAACGCTACCGTGGTTTGTGGCTTGCGCAAATGTGTAATATAGGTCTACACAGTACAATTAATGTGAATTGTAAACGCAGATACAGGCATGTATTTTATTAGCATATTATAAAAACGTACTGCATTCATACAATATTTTACCTGTAGACTTTCCTAAGTCGAACACATCTGGATATGATGTAGCTTAATAATTTTAGCATTATGTATGGTATATTAATATTATTACTTATATCAAATTTGAAGTAGCAAAACGCTATTTCTGTAAAATGCAATTTTGCACCAGCGGTAACAGTGTCACTAACTTTTTTGGCTGATGTGATACGTAAACAATTCAAATGTCAACAATCAAAAAAAGAAAATAAGATTGACATCATACAAGATGGCTGAAGTAGCACAAAGAAACCACAAATCGAAAACCAAATGGCAGCAGTGGTCTCAACCAAGGTGGCTTCCATGACGCAACCCATTACCCAAGATGAACGCAGTGGCACATTTCAAGATGCCCCCCCATGATGTAATCTAAGATGTCCCCATTACATAATCAAATATGGCCGCCATGACATAACCCAAGATGGTCGCAGCGGTACAATCCAAGATGGCCCCCACGGTGTCATCTAAGATGACCTCATTACATAATCAAATATGACCACCATGACATAACCCAAGATGGTCGCAGTGACATAATCCAAGATGCCCCCATGATGTCATCTAATATGGCCCATTATGTAATCCAATATGGCCGCCATGGTGTAATCCAAGATGGTAGTCGTGAGTCCTCAAGTCGTTATCCACCCTCTCTTGTTCTGGAAGCCGCCAATTGCTACCAGTAGTAGTTTTCAGCACAAGGGATGGGCGATGATGACTTGAAGACTAACCACCACCATCTTGGATGACACCACTGTGACCATTTTGGATAATGTCACGACGGCCATCCGGAATTATGTAACTGCAGCCGTATTGGATAACATCATGTCCATAATTTTTGTTACGTATTTAAACTTGCATCATTGACGAAAAGTGGAATTTGGAGAACTGATTCCATCATGCTCCTAAAAATAAACTTATGATTTACCTTTTAAACAAATAAATTATTTATTATAATTTTGAATTAAATAAGTGCTCGCACTGTGTTCCGAACCAGCACATTTGTGTTTGTTAACAACACACACAAAAGGAATCTGTGAAATTTTTTTACGAGGAGATCTCTGAAAAATTAACGATAAACACAATAACTAAGTCTTAAAATCAAATAGTGATACACAGTAGAATGAAAGAAAACTATATCAGCAGCACGTCAGACGAATGCACTTGCTCGTGTGGAATTTACCGTATGAATAGAGGCTAATAATCCTCGTTACATGAACACGTGGCAGCAGATGTCCGAGGATCGTGGTTTTAATTCACTGCCGGTTATTTGAAACGAATGCGAGTCTCTGTGCCTCGGAAAAACACAAATCTCTAGGTAGGTGGTCTTCTCAACAATTCACGCGATACCCCCTTCCTTACCCCACTTCTTTTTCTTCCAATCTCCGGACCAGTAACTTCGCAAGGGATTGATTTATCGATATCTCGAGACACCAGCGACTCGAAGGCCTGATAAACGTAGACACGCAATTAAACGGATTCATTCCTCATAGCTTGTCACTACCAGATGTCAGAGGTCTTAATATTTATGTATCCCTCTAGTATGAAACGGTTGGGGGGAAGGGAGGATGGGGAGTGTAACAAATATACAAGAAATAATCTTTGCAAATATTTATTTTGGGTAACGGCGAAGTGTGCTTTCCACTCGACAATGTATCAGAAATACGCTATCAAAAAAGTTTTTTTTTTTCCATATTTTAAACTGCTGAAATTAAATGGTAGCTATTTGTGTGTGTCGAGTGTAAATGACTAACTAATTACCTGTCCGAAGAAAGCGCAAACGAGGCGGTCAACCCGAGATTTACGAGGACTCGTTAAAAGTATTGAGCGTGACCGTAAATTATTTCCAAATATATTACCTGCTTCAAAGTGCCGACTTCTTTCAAAACCGTCCCATTAACAAACGGCGTAGTACTGTGAGGAGATTTAAAGTTTGGCGGGAAATATAGCGAACAGCGTGCGTTCTAATCCTTGGTTGCAACATCGAGATCCGCATGGTTGTGTAGAAACTACTTGTGTTACTAAGAAACGTGAAAAGTAGGTCACTATATAATACTTCATAACTAAAACCTATTTTTTGACCAATTGAATTTTCTCTAACGAAAACTTTTATGCCCGAAATTTTGAAGAATACTTTTGAGAAACTTTGTGATTTTTTTATTTAATGTGTAGTACTATGAAGTTATTTTAAAAACTATCTTCCACAAAAATTTAGCTAATATAATTATCTTAATATATATAATGCCCAAACCGCTGGACCTAGAAACATGAAATTTTCAGGGAAGCTTCCCCTTGTCCCGTATGCGCCCGCTAAGAATGGATTTTTCGAAATTCGATCATTAAGGGGGTGAAAAGGGGTGAAATGTGTTTTCAAAAAATCTCTGATATCTCATTAACCGAGAATGCTATCACAATTTTTTTAACTTCAAAATATTGCCCAAACAAATGCATATTTGCGAATTTTTCGATTTTGCGAAATTCGAAAATTAAGGGGTGAAAAGCCGTAAAATGTGTTTTTCATTCATCCCTGATTTACCCTAAAGCATTTCAGATAGTCAGGTGATTTTTCTTTAAAATTATGCTTAAGTAAATATCTAAAAAGTATTTTAGACCTTTTTGAAAATTCGTCCTTGAAAGCTCTTAAAAAATAAAACGTGTATTTAATTAATCCCACTTATCTCCTAAACCAGCGAAAATATTGAAATGGTTTTTGCTATAAAATAAATATTACGTAAATATCAAAAAAGTAATTTCAGGATTTTTTGAAATTCCTCCTTTAAGGCTGTTAAAAAATATAATGTGTTTTCAAATAATTATCTGTACCGCTTATACCCGTTGAGATATCGAGATGATTTTTTATAAGAACAAAGCTTATGTAAATATCTACAAAACCAATTCAGGATTGTATGAAATTCGAAAATTAAGGATGTGAAAAGCAGTAAAATGTTATAGTCTCCCGAAAAAGATAATGATCACGGAGAAATAATTCAACAGTTGTTTCTTTTTGCTAACCTATTTATAAATAAAACTTCTTTGGACTGTAGCCTGTACATACGAAAGAATTATCACGGCCTGCCTTTAACATTCACTCAGGTATTGTATAATGTTTGTGATGTAGGAGGGGTGGGGTTACGGGTTCGTATCCCGTGCAAGACTTTGCGATGGGAATTACTATGACATCATACGAGCATATTGCGCGCGCTCTTTACACTGAGCTAAGACAGTTAATTATAGATCACTGTTATTGAGTACGCTAGCTGTTAAATAAATGCCTTCATCACATATTTTATCCAGAGTTACTGTTTACATTACATAATTTCACGCGGGCAGAGCCGCAGTCGGCCAGCTAGTATGAAAATAATAATGAATAAAACAAATTGACAACATCCTAAAACTGAAAAACTTCGTTTTTTTTTTTTATTTTAACCGAAGTTTTAAACAAGGCATCTCGGCTTCCACACACAAATGTGATCTTTTTTTTTTTTTTTCATTTACATAAGCTGAAGGAAGTGTAAAATCATTTAACCTTAATTTTTTTCATATATATAATATGTTTACATGCCTACGTATATAAAATTAAAAACTTTCTTAAGCAATATTTTTCAAGATTTTTTCGTACAGTACTTTATGTTTGAAATAATTAACCTTCAATGAAATGCATTGTGAATTACTTTATTTTGACATCGACTACTAACGTAAACTTTGTTGTTATGTGGAAGGTAGGATTACAGCTTTAGTAAACTCAGTACAATGCCCAAGTCTCACACAGAGTGTATTTTTACACTGATCGTTTCTAAGTATATGAGGAATACCTATATATAATCTTATAGATATTATCACAGTCTCGCTAATATCTGCCGGAGTATAACGGTAAAACTGCAGTTCATTGACAATAAACTCCATGACAGGATAAACTTTATAGTCCAAACTGTTCTCAGAAAAAAACAAGCTTTTAATCATAGACTCCTTTACAAATAATAAAAAAAAAAAAAACAATAAATTTTCGTTTGAAACGTTATCATTTTACTTTCACAGAAAATATTATTGACACAATTGGCATTATTCAGTAGTAGCCGGGCAAATACGAGCTTTACCTCTGTAAGCACATTCCATCCGATAACTAAAATTACAAAATTGTTTTCTTGCTGAAAGTATGAAAACAGGTAGGAGTAAATGTGATTTGATTGAGTCAGTCAATCAGTCAGCCAATTACAAACGTTGCAAAGATCAGAAAATGTGTCCGGCGTGGTGAGACAAAATAAACAGTAATGCATGGTAGAGCATGAACTCTTGCCTTAAGGGCTTGGGCCCGAGTTTCTCGGCTTTCGAGAGAATTATTATTTTAAAACCCATACGAGAGTCGATACCGTAAAATTGCTTCGTAACTTTTTTGCAAATTGGTTTTACTATGCGATGTAATTTTTCGAGACAAACTGTATGATGAGTGTAGCTAATTTACCAATTAAAAGGAAATTTTGTTAATGAACTAATTAGCAACTATTTTGCAGTCTTCTTACTCGACAAAATTAGAATATGCAGTTTAAATCAGTCATAACAAAGTTACGAAGCGATTTTACGATATCGGCTCTCATTTATGTTTTAAAAAATAATTGTCGTTAAATGATGTAGAGGTGGAGTCGCTATAACAAAAAGCACGGTTTTGTTGCGAAACGAATTTTGTACTATTTTGTTTGAATACCTTACATGCTGCTCTGTCTCTTGGTTATTGGCAGTGTGTCTTGAGCAGAGACTCGTTTATTCGACTGTTCCAAATCAGAACAAGCTCAGGCTTCTGCGATACTTCATGTCTGTGATTTGCTAGAGAATCCCTAAACGCTTAGAGTTAAGTCCATGGTCTTTAATTTATTTCAAACAATTGCCAATAAGTCCAATAATTTTTAAAATATGTTTTGAAAAAAATATGAGACTGTTCACAGTCACACGATACACAATTTTGCCAGAGCGTTTTTTTTTTTCTCTCTTTTAAATAATGTACCGTTTGCTAGCAAACAATTAGTTTGCTTCATTTTGGGTTTATATTGACAGCAAAATATGTGATATTTCAGGAGCAAAAACCAAAAATCCGTTTGGTGTCTTGCAACAGAAAAATTTACATACAAGCAACGAAGAATGAATTTTATACATGAATTAATTTAAATTTAAAAAAACCATTGTAAAACTAAAGAGCGAAGTCTTCAGGGCATTCAAATAGGAAATAATCATACTTTTATAATTGTATGAACTAGTGTAAGTATTAGTGACGTTAGCTGGGAGTACATTTTCCTCTTACATAAAGTATGGTTCAGCCAGTTTTTCGATAATGACATTTCAAATTCAAAATTTCCACGTTCTAACTTCGTGCACACCGTGAAAACCAATAAACTAAATTATATGAAACTATTCAAATTGAAATAACATATGAATGCCTTAAAGTATAGCCTACATAACCTATACTAAGCATAAGCTTTTGGTCCGATGTCAGATCACCTTCATTTTACGACGAATTGCTACTCGTAGCTTTGCGCAGATTTCCCGCTGATTAAGTTATCATAAGAAAACAATAAGTGCATCTCAGATTGAAAAACTCCTCCCGTTTCAACACCCGACATGAAAACGAAAATAACGAGCAGGTACGTAAAGGGGTTAAATTGCCAGCATTCGGGACACGCGCACAGTTATACACACCGGGTCAGAATGTGTTAATTTGTCTAGATCACGTGTGGAAGAGGGAGGGTGGGGGGAGAGAGATGCTCGTCGGCGCACGAGAAGATAGCATAGCCTAGCATAGCGTGCGCGCGGTGGTGTCACGACGAGCTGAAAGCATACGAGCTAACCACCGCGCTTCCGGTGCCGAGGTTGAAATGCTAGGGAGCCCGCCCCTGCAAGTTATACGAGGGTTTCATTACGCCCTGCACCTCAAGAAACCCCCTCCCCAACCATCCCTTAAGATCCAGGAACTGTAATCACCCGGCTATTAGCACTAAACGATCACGACTCGCGAAGCCGCACATTTAAACGCCGCGTTGGTGCGTGAATACACACGCACACACTTGGACCACAGAATATTTAGGAATACAGAAGCGAAAAATAACCGGTGGGACAGCGAACTCAGTCACACACGCCAGCAAAGTGGCTACCCACAACAGTAAACCTGTAGTATCATTCTGGAACAAAACATACCACGGGGCTGGAATCAACAGCCTTGGACAGCCAATAAGCGGCGAAGTTCGCCCCGAATCAACAGTGCCCGGCAGTTATCGTGAAAAGATTTTTGCCCCACTTTGTTTCAGTGCCTTACGTGCACACCTGCAGTCCAACTTCATGGCCATTGACAGAGTGTTTTTGCGCAGAGTCATCAATACTTTGACTGTTCCAATCACTATACGGATAACTGCGTCACATCACGTCTCTGCACGTAAGGCACTGAAACAATGTGCTGCAAAAATCTTTTAGCGAAAAATACCGGGCCCTACGTACAAAACAAGCCGTTACGTCACATCACGTCTGTATTACTATTTAGTTTGTGTTCTGGTGAGAATTCTCTGCTCCCACCACAGGCGCAGACCCAACGATGAACTTTTAAGGGGGCGGAGAAGGGTGACGAAGTGTACAAAAAAATTGACACCGGCACATTGTTTGGCAGTCACTTTGATGTACAGGCAGTTCGCAATAAAGTGAGCGCTTAACGAAAATCATCTTGTCTAGAATATGCTACAGGCTATTCCAGGTTATTCTGTCTGGCTCAGTACCTGCCGAACATCCATGCATGCCCCCTCTGATTTCTTTCTGTTCATCTCGGAGAAGTGAAAGGGAGGGGGGGGGTCTGCATTTAACGCAGTGGCTAGAGCACATGCCCCCAACTAAATTGATCCGGGTTGGATTTTCATAGCGGTCTGTCCCCGGATTATCGCATGTGGGAATCGTGCCGACGATGACACTGGTCCGCGGGTTTTTCTCGGGGATCTTTAGCGCTGGTGAGGGGTGGCATGACGTGAGTATGGAGCAGCACCGGAATGAGCGGGTGGGGAAACAGAATATCCCCGAGAAAACCCCCCGACTAGCGGCACCGTCCGGCACGATTCCCACGTGTAAAAATTTTTATCGATTCAAAATTCGGCAAGATTAATTTGAAAATATTAAGGACGTAGCTAATTCTTAATTTCCGTTACGCATGTCGTAAACTAAATACATGTTGACCATAAAATACTTCCCCAACTTTGAATGACTGTATTATCAAAACCAAATAACCCCTCAATGATTGTCCATTCAAATGATCCGTGGAAGAATGAAGGTTCTTTTAATGTTCAATGTGACTACCACGAGCAGCCCCAACCCATATCAACGCCATACGCGAACTTGTTCCACACACTTGTCAGCATCTCCGATATTACGGGTTGGATGGCGTCCATAAATCACGTTTCGAGGTCAGCAATGACAGCCGGCAATGGTGGACGAAAAACGTGATACCTCCACAGCAAAAAGTCACACTGGGTAAGGCCCGGCTTCTGGGGAAGGAGGGGGGGGGGTGATGAAGAGATCGTCCACCAGCAGTTTCACGACAAATCCTGCGTCGCGGCAATCCACGCCTAACTCCGGACATGCTGACTGACAAGAATGTGGAACGCGTTAGCGTATCGAGTAGATATTGTTCAGGCTGCTCGTGGCTGTCACATTAAACCTTTAAAATAAACTTCAATGTAACGCGGTTCATTTGACTGGACAGCCAAAGATATGGGTTGTTTGGTTTTGTTACGCTGATAGACAAAATTTTGTAGGATGCCTTCCGTGTGAAATTATTTTGTAGTAAACACAAAATTATTTTTTTGGTGACCACAATACTTCAGTGGTGACAGTAAAATGTTTTGTGATGAAAACAAAATAAATTTTGCGTGGTAAATCCCAACAAAATATTTCGTAGCTATCAACAATATATATATATTATATTCGTGTAAAACTGTCATTCGAAGTTGGGTGTTTATATCTGATCTCCCTTTACTAACGTGTAGCTACGGAATAATTAAAATATTATTTAACTTTAGATAATAATTATCTCTCACCATTTAATAAGAATTATATAACTCCTAATACCAGTTAAGTTTAATAAATATGCACCTAAGTGTAAAATGTGTTGTATTAAGATACAATGCGGGTATTACACCACACATTTCAGTTATTATAGAAATACAAAAAAATCCAACAAAATAGGTGCGAAAATTGTGAGAATAGGGTTTATTGTGGTCTTTTTTAGGTTTGTAAATCTTAGAGAAGAATATTATAAAATATATAAGCTAGTGCAAAACACCTTTGTATTTAATAGTACGTCATAAAATGACAAGAGTCGCCATTGACTGTCTCACAGAGGCTAGTTGTCGGCGAGAACACTGCAGGTCAGTTCACTGACTTGCGCCTAGAGGCTATAGTGAGGTGCACTACTCGTACATTCTCGTCCTTACCGCTTCTACATTTCCAAGCCTCGAACGCTCAAATACGCCAACCCAGGCGGCCACCTTAAGGGCATGGGCCCGAGTTTCTTCGCATTTAATGTCAATTATTTTTAAAACATAAATAGGAGCCGATATCGTAAAATCGCTTCGTAACTTTGTTATGACTGATTTAATCTGTATACTCTAATTTTGTCGAGTCAGAAGACTGCAAAATAGTTGCTAATTAGTTACTTAACGAAATTTCCTTTTAATTGACGAATTAACTATAGTCATCATACAGTTTGTCACGAAAAATTACATTGCATAGTAAAACCAATTTGCAAAAAAAGTTACGAAGCTATTTTACGATATTGACTCTCGTATGGATTTTAAATAATAATTCTCTCGAAAGCCGAGAAACTCGGGCCCAAGTCCTTAAGGCCACATGGTAGCTTTACAGCTATTTCGAAAATAATTTCTAAAGCAAAATAATTTTCATATCGAAGAATCATTACATTGTTTTTTGTCACAAATATATCATCATTTGTACCAATTTTTTGGTATCAACAAACCTCATAGTTTTCCAGATTCTTGCTCCCAAATTACAACCGATTTTGTTATAAAATTGAGCCAAAGACAATTTTTTTGCGAACGAACTGTGGATAGTTTTGCAAAACGCCTAACGAAATTTTGTATCGTAAGACTGCTTATAGTCCAGCATTCCGTTAGCAAAGAGTTAGATTTTTTTTAACCAACGTGGAAAAAAATTACGTAGAACGGCCTTAAATTTCCTTTATTAACCCTGAAAAGTCTATAGTAATACTACAGATTACCAGAGTCACGAGAGGCAACTAGTCTGAGCTTCCGGCGTTAAAATTCCGCCCTGAACTACACTTCATCAAGGTACTGTCGCAGAATATCTAGGAATACAGAAGTGAAATAGCCTGTAGGACGTAAAATTCAGTCACATGGCAGAAAAATCACTTCGCTGGCCAGCAACATGGCGGAAACTCCAGCCAATCAGCGTAAGGCAGTCAGGCCAATAGGAAACCTGCCGTAACATACAGGAGGCAAACAAACACGGGGCTGATATGTACAGTCTCGGGCAGCCAATAAGCGGCGAGGTTCGCCCGTATCAAATGATCCGCCACGTCATTTCACATCTGTATTACTATTCAGTGTGTGGTTCTGTGCTGTCGGTGTGTAGGTGTATCGCGGGTGGACTATCAGTTTAGGAGATCTCACACCGGCAACCACGTCGTGATCAACAGTCTGGAAGAGGGGAAGAAAGGAAGGGATGAATGAGGAAGGAAATGTTCGCCGGCCCAGCAATTTGTTGGGTGGCGGGCCACGTCGTGCCCTTCACGATGGGTTAAGAACTGGCCTTCAGCTGCTGATGGCGGTAGGCGGCTGCCGACGAAGAAGAATATCCCGCTCAGACACGACTAAACATCGCCGTGGACCCAGCCTCCCTGAAGCTGCGATAACTGCCCCCGGCAGTTACATACCTCCCCAAGCAGTGTTGCCAGTTTGAGCCGACAGCAGGGCCGTGGTTGGCGCAGTGGCTAGAGCACTCGCCTGCCACCAAGGCGATCCGGGCTCGATTCCACGCAGGGTCGGTCCGCGGATTTTCGCATGTTATAATGACGAACGAGTGAGAGAATATGGTCAGCGCTTAACATCGAGGTGTTCAGTGCTGGTGAGGGGTGTCATGAGATATGTGTAGAGCGGCGCCGGAATAAAGGGTCGGGGGAAACAGGAGATCCCCGAGAAAACCCGCCGGCCAGCGGTATCATCCGGCACAATTCACACATGCGAAAATCCTAGGACCGACCCCGCCGGGAATCGAACCAGAATCGCCTTGGTGGCGGTCCCTATGTGGGAATGAAGTCGGATGACGCCGCTGGTCGGCGGGTTTTCTCAGGGATCTCCCGTTTCCCCCGCCCCTTTATTTTGGCAATGATCCATACTCACATAATGTCACCCCTCACCAGAGCTAAAGACCTTAATGTTAAGTGCAGACCAAAGTCTGTATTGATATAAGCTGACAGCAACGCCAAAGGAAGGCGCATTAAATATTCGTTTTCGCACACGAAATACGGGTCCTTCTGCGCGCGGGGTCACCTCAGTTTTCAACGTTTTTATTTATTTTCATATTTGTATCAGATATTTATTTTATTATTTTAAACATAAATTATGACTAAATCTTCCTCTTAGAAAATTGTTGTATCTCTCATATTTTTTGCGTAATGAGTCGTAAATGTCAAAATTTGCACTGTACTGTTTTATGTAGGCCACTAAAACAAACTGACACAACAAAAAAAAATCACAGTGTATAACAATGTTGTAGGCTATGATTTGACGCATATAAAAACAATATATATATATATATATATATATATATATATATATATATATATATATATATATATATATATATATATATATATATATATATATAT
>PNEQ01011502.1:0-12489 GCA_003012365.1 Medauroidea extradentata | reverse complement strand
TTAGACACTGTGAATTTTTTTCGGTTTGTTATGTCTGTTTGTTTTAGTGGCGTACATAAAACCGTAAAGTGCAAATTTTGACATTTACGACTCATTACGAAAAAACTATGACAGGCATAAAAATTTCCTAATGGGAAGATTTTGTCACGATTTATGTTTAAAATAAGAAAATAAATATCTAGCACAAATATAAAAATAAATAAAAACGTTGAAGACTGAGGTGAACCGCTCCCTTAACGATAAAATAAGTCTTCTCAGTTTTACAGGAAATTAATTGCTGTGTTTCGTGTTCCACAATATAACAAATCCTTGTAGAATAGTTCGCTAATGAAGTGATCTAGATCCTGGCTTGTTCGGACTACAGGATTTTCGAATCAACAGAAACTATTTCCGTAATACGATATCATGCAGAAAATATAGCATTTAAGTAACATTTAATGAGCCGCCAAGGTTTTATATATGACGAAACATTACAGAAAGTTACACCAACTTAATTTTACAAGTGTGTGTGAAACACTGCTAATCGTATGCTGTGCATTTACTATAAATTGTATGGTTTTGTTACTGAATTATCTGCCGTAAATAAACTAAACTTTTTAAATTATTATATTGTCACGCACGCGTTCGGATTGTCCGGTAAGTCAGGGATGAATACAAACCTTTCGAGCACAAGCTAGGACTCAACCAACTATAAATTTGTGCAACTTAAGGGCACAGTCTACAGTAATTTTCATCACCATTTTTTTTTTATATTTATACATGTATCAGATATTCTTTTCTTATTTTAGACACAAAATGTGGCTAAATTTTTTCCCTAGTGAAATTGTTTTTATATCTCATAGTTTTCGCGTAATGGCACGTTAAAGTTAAAATTTGCATGTCTCGGTTTTAAGGACGATGCTAAAACAAACTCGCTTACCAAACTGAAAAATTGCACAGTTAATAACGATGTTGTAGGCTACAAATTCAGCTACGTTAAGCCACAAAATAAAATATTTGGTATTTTTTTATTATTGAATATTTAAACTTTTTGTTTTAGATACAAAATAATTTTTGTTTTTATTTTTATGCACGAGAAACTGTAGCCTACAACATCGTTATTAACTGCGAATTTTTTTTCAGTTTGGTATACCCTAATACAATACTGCCCATGAAGCAGAAATGCAGATGCACAAAAGACATTGAAACAATTTGTGCAAAATTTATTTCAACAAAAATCAATGTCCCTATGTACTAGCAAGCTACGAATTAGCAGAACTATACTGCACATAACAAGGAACCCCTGATTTTCTCGGAAATATTTAAGCCCCAACTTGTTTGAATGCCTTAGTTCCAGCTATGAGGTTCTGATTCTTTGTTATTGGCAGAGTATCTTTGTGTAAAGACGAGTCTCAATTGACTCTACCAATCAGAATAAGATAACTACGAATGAAACACGTCCGTGATTTGCAGTGAAGCGTTAAGACACGTGATAGTTAAATTCAGCCAATCATTGACCATGCAGTAGTGCCGCAGATGTGCACACGAGGCACTGAAGCTAACGGTTGCAGAAATATTTTCACTAGAACCAAGGGTCCCTACGTATAACACTTGTCTTTTGTAACATCTGGCAACACTGTCCCAACTACCTCCTCCAACCTCGCACCACGCCACGATGAATAGGAGCTGCCACAGTGGATCGGAGACTTACGCTTCGGTTTCGACGAGAAAATTGGGGCGAGAGGTCGCGTGTAATGTATCTGGTTGACGGGTGAATGAGAACTTTTCGAAAGACATTCCTAGTGTCCGCTGCCTGGCCACGGTTTATCATTAGAGCCACGATTTTGTCGGGAAAAGATTTTTGCATCATTTTGTTTCAATGTCTCGTGTGCATCTCGGCAGCTCTGCGTCATGGCTATTGTCAGCGCGTCTTTGCTCAGACACGACCCCTCATTTGACTGCACCAATAACAATAAGGATATTATGACGTAATACGTCTGTGATTTGTCAGTAGAACCTCAAGACGTGTGACAGTTAAAACGTCCAAACACTGGCCATGAAACAGAGTTGCGGATGTCAACATAAGGCTTTGAAACAAAATGGTGCAAAAATCTTTTCGCCATAAAATCGTGGCTCTATTTATCATTCCTCCTCTTGGTAATGACCATATGGCCGCACACACCATCAATCCTAGAGACAATTCTGTGACATGATGCCAACTCTACTGTTCTACCATGCACACTGGTTTTACATATAAAACGTTGCAACCTTGGGATCAGTACCTGCCATCTTAGAAATCTTCCATTTTCACTGTAAGTTCCATACAACGAGTAAATATGATGGTTTTTCGCGGGAAAACTTGAATGTTTACTGGATAAAACACACGTTCAGCTTGCCAGAGGATTGCGGGCTTTAGCTTGTAATTGGAGCGGTTACCCTATTTGACTGAGCCAATAAGAATATTTGATGCCTGTTATTGGTCTGCAGACAGCTACGTTGTGACAGAAGTATATCATCGAATCAATATATGTTTCAAGAAAATGGAGTGTTTTCAAGGGTATGTTGGCACAATATATTTCCGCGATATACCATAATCTCTAACAATGAGATTTATTAAAATTTCCCGTCTGACATGGCACAGATATTAACTTCTTAAGTATTACCAAATTGTCACACCTGCACTATTTTTCTTAGTTTTTGACTAGAAACCTTCTGGAGGAAGAAAGCCATTTTTTTTCCTATGGATGGTCACTGGTATATTAAAAGCAAAAGTAGTCTAGCAGTACCAACTGTATACAGTGTAAGAAACTATTATCTCTGCCTTGTCGAAACATAAAACATTAGGCTTATAGAAAATTTGTAGGCCAACTAAAAAACAAAAGTTCCATTACTCCAACATGGCGGGTACTGATACCCCTTAACATATCTAACAGGAAAGTACTTTCATTTTCTGGTGAATAGAATATTGCACCAGCATATTCCATTACCTTGCGTGTACATCTGCAGCTGTGCCACACGGTTATTGGCAGTGTGTCTTTGTGCAGAGCAGATATTAGAGAAACTTACAGATGGAGCATAACGTGTGACTTATGACAAGGGGTAGGAGCCCATCTGCCATAATGGAAGCTGAAAAGTGTTGTTTATTACCTCATCAGCGTGTATAATGCGGCTCTGGGACGGCAAACCATAAGCTCGTTTCTAAATACTCCTACAGGAACAACTGACTGCACCTCGAAACAATTCCGGCATATTGCTAAATGAATAAACAAAGTGGACATTGGCTGCTAATGCTCGGTCTGTACGTTTCTCTCATCTCTGGTGCAGAAGCGTCTCCCATTTGACTGCGCCAATTAGAATAAAGTTACTGCAACAGTACATCTTCCCTTGGCAGGCAAAAGAGCCAACATCACATTTTACAAACTTTTGGCTAGAAAGAAAAAACTAATATTGTAGTTGTAGAATTCCGGGTCACTATGCTGACTGTGGTTTCTCTCTAGCTTAAGGATCAGTAAATTGGTTTATGAACTAATATTATAACTGAGACGTTGGCATTTTTGCCTGCCATTTTTGTGATTTGCGGGTAGAACTCCAAGACGCGAGAGTTTAAATATCTTCCAATCGCCGACCCCGAAAAATAACTACAGATGTGCACATAAGGCATTGAAACAAGCTAGCGAACAATATGCTTTTCACCAAATATCAGTGACTGTACTTATAATACACATCCTCTCTCTTAAAAATTAATTTTAGTCTCAGATATCACAACATGAGCAATTTTCTTTATGAGCGGTACTAGCAGTTTCCTTAAAATTTGACACTCGGAAATTTCGAAGGTTCATTTGAGGTTAAGTTAGGTTTTGAAGTGTTGCCCGTGTGAGTTCCATTCGAGATTGGGTCACAGTTTTTGAACAAGTCCCTGAGAACTCTGAAACAATTACAAACCGGTACAGTCAAATCGGCCTGTGTTCAGTTACAGTTGTATTATTCGCTCAGTTACTTCCACGAAGTGTCGAGTAAGTCAAACGGCCAATTGCAAACACGATACAGACCTATAGCTGCTGGAATTCTAGCTTGCGCCTAAAAGAAAATGCGAATTTTTCAGGTCACTAATAATATGCTAACGCGAAATTTGCACGTCTCGATGAATTACTTTTGTTATTATTATAGGCCCGGAAACTTCGCGAATACATTCGAGAAGACTTAAGATTTCAAAGTCTTGTACAAATTAGTAGAGAAAGGAATAATTCGCTAGTTCAATGACCGACGTGTTAGAATCTACTGTCCTATGCATACTCAAGCCCGTCTATTTGTTCATTGTCTGTTGTTCCAGAGAGTAGCAGCTAGTGGATAAATGGTCGGTGCTTTCGTATAAATAGGACAATGCATTCAAACATGCAGGTCGTTGAACTCGTGAAAAATTGCTTTTCCTACAAATTAGTTATTTTCACAGTTGAAGCTCTGTTGATGAAACCGTTCCTTGAGAACTGAGAACCTATAGCCAGAGACGGGAAAAATTCGCGGGTTCACTGCCGTGTAGGCTAGCCTCCAAGAATATATGCGCACTCGAGCAGACAGCAGCTGTTTATTAGCTGCTAGCTGATACAGGGATATGGGCCCGCATTAAGTTGCATTATTACTATTGACTCAGCGACTTACACGAGGTGTCAAATAAGTCAAGGACCAATTATGAAACTGACACGAACGTACAGTTGGTGGAATTCTAGCTTGTGTCTAAAATAACACGCGAATTTTCCAGGTCCTTAGCTATAGTAGACCTGAATGAAAACACACACTGACAGCCGCAGTACCTTGTCATATGTACAACTGTCCACTCACTGGAACAGCAGACAATATACAAGTATCTGAGAAGACAGTGTATACGGGACATTTCCGGACCTCCAGTTATTACCATTTCTTTTTTATTTATTTGGTCTTTGCGTGTCCTCGAACAACCCAAGACTGTGGTAGAGGCACACGGGGGGAAAGGAGGAAACCCTGGAAAGCCCAAATCTGGATCGCCGGAGCCGGAGATCGAACCAGGATCCTCCAGAACGCGAAACGAGTGATTAAACACTGTAATATTGCGTTAGCTGAAGTAAATATTTCGCCATAGTCAAACAAACATTTCGAAACAATCTTCAGTGCTGAGATGTTTAAATGTTTGTTACAATGACATTTTACAATTAGAATTTATTGTTTTGTGAACATACATGAGCAATGGCGTATGTTCACAAACCAATAAATTCTAAATCTTCAGTGCATCTGTCTAGGAGCACGCACGCGCCGTTTGATAAACTGGAAGGCGGAGATTGGTGAGGGGGAAGGAAGGGTTGTGGGTCCGGACACATATAAGGAGGATGTCGGCGATATGGGGTCTTCTCTGCCGTCAGCCGACACAAGGCATCGTCGTATAATCTGGAGGTTTCCGGACACGATACCAACCATCTCCGGCGTCTGTGAGCCATCCTCTCTAGCGCCGCGACGCCATCAGTACGGCGCGCTTGCGCAGATCCGCCAATTAGCAGCGGCGGGGCGATTGATTCGCCACGCCCACGGCGCCCGCTTCCAAGAAGTGCAATCGCATGCGCCACCCCCGATCTCAACCCCCCCCCCCACCCCTCCCAATCACAACGTGCCGCCTTTTATCTTCCACGGGCCTCTTCTTGTAGAGACAGCGACAGGAAGTCTAGTCTATACCCAGGATGTCTTCAATGAGGGCTAGGCAATGTCTGTCAGGTATTACAATAATTGTCGCGCATGGCACGAGAATTATCGTACGTTGTACGAGAATTCAAGAGTGTTTGTGGGAAACTATATAAGTGCCAGAAAATCACATTTTGAGGTTTTTCATTGCAATAATTATATGTTCTGTTGCTAATACCGTATGAAGTGATATATGTGCCAATAATGCATTGTTCAGTTCAAACGTCCGTAGAATGCATTTGGTGTAACTCCATAACTGCCGACATGGAGAATTACACAAGTGCTATTTGAAGTTACATTTCTCTAAAAAAAAAATTCTGTAACAGTTCTTTTCACACATACAATCCTTTAAATAAATGTAACGCAGCATTCGAATTTTAAAATTATTTGTGACAAGTTTCTTTTTTTTTTTATTTCCTGAAAAACTTACTATTTAGCACTTCTACCGTTTCCCACAACACTCATCAATTGTCGTACACAGTACGATAATATGAAGTCACTATATATATGTGTATAATGTGGGCCCAACATACTGCCGGCCAACAGCAAACATCACGAGATAACACAGTTCTAGTCCCACAAACAACTTCTTTTTTTGACATAACATATTGTTACTTCTACAGAAGAGAATGTTGTAGTTACAGACCGAACACTACCACCAGACAAACTGTCGTTGTTGCTATCCAAACATAAGTATGGTACGTACAACGATCAATCATTAGAGAAGATGGTATATCGCGGGAAAACTTGACTGTTTGCTGGGTCTCAGCTACGTTCAGCTTACCAGAATATTACGGGTTTTCGAATGTACGTAGAGCTGTTACCCTATTTGACTAAGCCAATAAGAATCCCTCTATTATAATACTGGATGTCCGTTACTGGTCTACAGACAGCTACGTTGTGTCAGACGACTCATATCGCAAGAAACCACAGTGTTTTCAAGGGTATGTTTGCACAAAAATTTTTTGCTATGTATAGAGGTACGTCAATTTCGCGGATTCATCTGGCAGCAGCCTAGACTTGTCAGTCCTATACACCCACTGGTCACAATCGATTATCTATTGGTTTATAACCATACAAGCAGGTAGCAAGCGATAGCACTTCGCATTATTTCCTTATTTACTACTGGCTTGCAGTCAAACGCGTTTCGTAACAGCCGCCAGCAAGTCACAGACATGACAATGAAGTATACATAATTGGCGTTCAACCTGACCTGGAACGTACCTGCGACATTTACGTACCTCTAGCGATATACCATCATCTCTAATCCTCATCTCCACAGATAAGTTAAAGATGTCATCGCAGTTTGCGTTCAGGGAATTGCGGGTCAGTGTAGTCTAATATATTCCAAAATTATAATTAGAGGAGTGAAAGATTCGCGAATCCATCTGAGGAGACGTGAGATTGTCAACTCCTATAAATGTGCGTTACTTTTGTGATTGGGCCACTGTTTATTGAATTCGTCCTTAAACGTTACATATAATTCAACGCTAAAGCATTAACCTGTAGCTGTAGATTTCTTGAAGCCAATTTGCGAAAATCAAACAATAGCAATCCTAGACAATAGTTTTAGTCAACGTTTTAAACAAAATTGTTTCCAGTGTTACGAACTTCTGAGGCACAATCTCTGACGCCGGAACCTCGTGCATTAAACTGCGGCGCAAGAGATCACGCGTAGCAAATTAGTAATTCTGGATTAATATTTACTCTATCTATCTAGGATTGTCATTGAGTACTTTATCCATATTGGCTTCGAAAAAATCGTAGAAATCAATTTATGTTTTCAGCGTGAAAGGCTCAAAAGCAACGGAGCGTAAGGTCGACCTTGAAGCGCGCATCAAATGTCACGTCGCCTCAACGAGCCAAGCGCTGAACTAGCGTGCAAGGTTCCCGCCGAACCGTTTTTACTATGGGACACTAAGCTGTGACCACACAATTTTATTGGTGGAAAGTCTGCAACTAAGTTCAGTGCAGGTCGCAACCTGAGTTTCACATACATCCGGTTAGTACATTTTGAAGTACAGAAGTCTGAAAAGGCCGTTTTTAGCCATGTTCGAGGGCTTAGAAACAATGTTTTTAATGAGCGCGGCATCTTAACAATTAGGTTCCGGCCTTGTCTGAAGTTTTTCTTTTCGTACGTTGACACAATGGGTACACGTGGAATATTTTCGTAGAAAAAACCTGTTTACGAACACACTGCAACGCATTTGAAGCGTTAGGTAGGCGGCCGCCTTAAGATCTTAATACCAATAATAAACCTGTATGATAGCACCCACGGTTCACAGTGAAAGTACATGTTACAGGCAGGGATTTAAGTGTGTGTGTGTGTGTGTGTGTATATATATATATATATAATAGCTACCATTAAAAATCATTGTATTTTTTCTTTAATTTTAAATTTAGAATATTTTGTTACTTTTAATTTTTTTAGTAGAAAAATATTTTTGTATTGGGTTCTACATAAAGCCTTCGCCCGTCATGTGCTTTCACTGTGAATTAATTCGTTTCATTATATTAGTTGGTCTTCGGAGGTGTATAAACTAAATACATGCAAAGTTTGACTGTGAAACGCCCTTATGGGAAAACTGGCTAAGCGATAGGAATATGTAGCCCATTTCCAAGTGACGTCTACAAAACTAGCACTAGTTCATAGAAATATAAAATTACGACTTTTTTTCCCTCTTTAACTTCCTGTACAGTTCACACGCTGCTACGTAAACGGCTTAGCTTGTACGCTTACAAAGTTCAAATTGTGCAAGCACTGAGGCCAAACGACTGCTCGTTTCGTCACGCCTTTGTTACTGCGCTGTTGAACCGGACCGAGCTCGAGTTGGCAGGGCCTTGGCGTTCCAAGCCTTTGAAATTCACGTCGGTAATTTCGTTCGACAGCAACTGGTGATTTGTATCTGCATGCCACACCATGCACTGGGACCTCTTTTCAGATGTAGTCATTTCTAGTAATTACTCAGCATTTGAAACAAAACAAAAGGAATCGTTTAGAAAAAGAAAATCAAGAGAAAATTTTTTGAGTTGCTTTACGTGAAACTGCAAACCGCAAGTTTCTACGTCTATTTTATTTAAATCGAATTTTGGAATCAGGGCAGTGTCGTGTGGTGAAGGTGTTGCAACGTAAGTCGTATTTACTCTCAACTGTACCTGTTTACTTCTCTCAGTGCACGCTTCAGCCTCTCAGACATAGTTGTTAAACAGACGCCGGGCCACGTGTATAATGCATGCCTTGTAGTTAACCAATGAGCGGCTGCATTACGTTATGTACGATAGTTACGGTTTAGTTCTGCGTGCACCGAGACTGTACAGTACTGAGCAAACACCAGCTTACCTTGTAACTGCTCGTCACACACACTTGAATCAGAGAGGTTTCATACGAACATTCCATACGTCGGCCAGATTCAGGATTCATCCTGGAATCTTCGCTACTGTGAGTTCCCCACGCGGATCGACAATTTCCCTAACTTATCGGCAGCTCAGTATATTGACATGTTCCCCTCTGACGTGCCACTTTATCTCTCGCAACCCCCCTCCCTCACCGATCTTCTCAAGCGGGGAGATTACTCAACCCACGTGGAGGCCTGAAAGAAGCTCTTTCTTCGAGGACACAGGTCCTTCTGGAGGAAACCTGCAGGACTGCAGTGCCTGCCCCAGGAGCGTCGACCACGGAGGACTTGTACGTCTGCAGAACATTTATCACCACGCACAAGGTAACGCTAGACTATATGAGTAGAGACGTGAAAAATTCGCGTTTTCGTTTGGGAACAAGCTAGAATTCCAACAACTGTGTGTCTGAGTCACTTTCTCAATTGGCCTTTGACTTATTTGCCATCTCTTGGCAATAATAAAAATATAACTAATACAGACATATATCACGTTAACAGCAAGCAACTGATGAGCATCTGTCGTCTGCTTCAGTTCACAAATACTCTTGCAGGCTAGCCGACAGGTGAGCGAACCCGCGAATTTTTCCGGTCTCTACATACAAGGTACTTCTGAAGAACATTCCAGCTGGGGAAATATACCAGACATACAAGCATTGTTTTTCTTTTTTTTTTTTTTTTTACGTTTCGCATGTGATTATTTAACTTTTTTTAAAAGAACTTACAGCTCATTACTAGAGATTGTGGTATGCATTGTGCCAACACACCCTTGAAAACGCTGTAGCTAACTGCAAACGCATATGATTGGGTGACATACTTCTGACACAACGTACCTGTCTGCAGACCAATAACAGGCATCAAATATTATAATATCAGAATTCTTATTGGCTTGTCAAATAGGGCAATAAATGCACGTGTAAGCGAAAGCCATGTTGAAGGTGCGTTGGAACCCAGCAGACAGCGTTTCTCTACTCATCACTCACTCACAAAAATGTCCAACGAAAGTAGTGTCTTATCATAATAGTTTATGAAATTTTAATAAAACATTGTGGCTTCAAGAGAGCCGCATACCAGCACCTTGGAGGCTGAAAAGCGACGGCAGCTGTAAGGGCGACCTTCAAATGCAAATCAAAAGCCACATCGCCTCAACGAGCCAAGCACTGAACTAGCGTGCAAGATTTACGTCGATCCATTTTACTATGGGACTTCAAGCAGTGACCATTTATTTTTATTGGTGGAAAGTCTATAGCAAAGTTCACTGCACGTCTCAATCTGAGTTCCCCATACATCCGGAGCAAACATTCAAAACAAAACATGTCCAAAAATCCGCATAAGAGTTGAAAACTTTATATACATAAATTTGGCGAGTTACACACGAGTATAAACTCAGAATTATTCCATTTAAATACTGTACCACTGGATACGTCACGATTATTCTTAGTGACTATTATATTTTTTCAACTTCCTCTGCAACTCGATAAAATGGACATGTCTGATTTTAAATGTTTACTCCTCATATATGGAAGAACGGCAATGTGAAAAGGTCGTTTTTAGTCATGTTACAGGACTAAAAAAATCATGTTTGAAATAAGTATGGTGTCTTATCAATGACCTTCTATATTTGTCCAAAGGGTGTTTTCTTTTCATATGTTGGCATAATCGGCGCACGTGTGGTTTGCGTAAAAAACCTGTTTACGAACACATTGCAACGGATTTCAAACACGTGGTAGACAGCGTTTTAAAATTCCTTAAGGCCATGAGCATTCATTTTATTTCAAACAATTGCCAATAACTAAAATATTTGTTTACCAAATACTTTGAAAAAGTTTGGGCCAGCGTACAGACATAACGGTACACAGTTTTGCGAGAGCGTTATTTAAAATAATGCACCGTTTGCCAGCAAAAAATTATTTTGCTTTATTTCGGCTTATTTCGACAACAAAATATGTGATATTTCAGGGGCGAATATCTAAAAACCCGTTTAGTGTATTACGACAGAAAAATTCAGATACAAACGATGATATATATGTATTAAAACTGCCAGAATGAATTTTTAACACACGTATTAATTTGCGTAAAAAATATTTTCGAAACCACTGCAAAATTAAAGAGCTAAGCCTTAAGCGTTGCATCTTCTCCGAGTTGCCTTACACACAGAGAAAAGAGTAAAATATAAGCGGAGTATCAGCAGCCTGTGCTGAAATCAAGCTGACCGTTTATTCACGTAACAATATGGCAAAGTACAGTCAGCTGTTCCTGCAGATATACTGAGAAATGAGGTTATGGTTGAGCATTCCACAGCCAAAACGATCATGTTGCTATGGTATAGGTCGTGTGGGTTAAAATGAGCACTAAAAATTTCACATTTAAAAAGTATCACTTGTCGTTACTGCATATAATTCAATATTAACTATAGTCATCTTGCTGCTCATATGGTTGGCAGCGATTTGCCGGATATAATTCAGTGTATTTTCCCATTTAGGTAAAACAATAATGAAATAAAATCAATTGAACGTTTCTTTACCAAACTACAGCCTAAAGGTTCCGAGAGAGAGAGAGAGAGAGAGAGAGAGAGAGAGAGAGAGAGAGAGAGAGAGAAAGAGAGAGGAAATTTTGGTCAGCGCTTAACATCGAGGTCTTCAGCGCTTGTGAGGGGTGATATGACGTGAGTATGGAGCAGCACCGGAATGAATGGGCGAAGTAAACGGGAGATCCCCGAGAAAACCCTCCGACCAGCGGCATCGTCCGGCACGATTCCCACATGCAGTGGCTTGTCAGACAGGTTAGACATTTCCCCTCATTAGCCGTTACGTGAGTAAAGATACAAATGAGCGACACATATAAAATGTTGTAGGATTTTTCTGAGTGCTCAGCACTTTATCCCGATCCGCCTATAACCAACAACTTTCAAGTACCAATATGGCGGATGGTCACACTCCCTTCCGTTTCAAGGCCACGCACCCCTCGCCATGCTGCATCGGTATGTTTCTCGTGTCTCTGTACACACACGAGGGGTCACGGTGCTGTAGTGGTTAGACCGCTCGCCTCCTGAGACAGAGATCAGGTTTCCAAACCCGGGGAGATGTCGCTCCTGATTTTCTCACGTGAAAAACATATATCAGTAGTAGGAAAAGGGGGGTGCACTTTGGTGGCGCGTGGCGTCGGAGCTCGGAGCCACGGCCGCCATCTTGGCCGCCATCTTGGCCGCCATCTTGGCCGCCATCTTGTCCGCCATCTTGTCCACCATCTTGTCAGCCATTTTGTCGTCTGTTTTGTCAGCCATCTTGTATTTCATTTTCTCCTGCTCTATCATTCTGTTAATTTTTCTCCTGCTCTATCATTCCATTACTTCGTGCTCTCTCATTCCTTCGAGAATAATCTAGGTTTTTCCTGCTCTGTCATTCTTTCGAGAATA
>PNEQ01011501.1:25712-39474 GCA_003012365.1 Medauroidea extradentata | reverse complement strand
CATGGGCTGCTTCGGTTGCTCCTGGTTGAGACGGTGGAGCCGATACACCGCATACTATGAAAGGGTTGGGGAGGGGAGGGGGGTTAGCCCTCTCCTTCTCCCCAGTTACTAATGCATTACAACTGGGTGGACAAGAGCCCCCCACAAGGGGCTTGTACTACCCCCGCGCTGAGGCCTTCGGCCAGTGATGATGAACTGCTGTCAGCTGTGGCGACTAGAACGTTTGGCAACGCTGCAGCAAGGAGTCAGTGTTGCCTTGGTGCGGGGAGAGGGGAAGACCCTGAGCTCTCGCAGTCAACACTCAAGGTCGCAGGGAGCGGAGCGACATAGGTCTCACCCCTCGGAACACTAACTCGACGCTGCCTTCTGCCACGAGGAACCCACGTACATATACAAGCGTGCGGAGTAGTGGGGGGTACGCCTACGAACCCATCTACCATCATATATTAGTAGAATTAATATTTGTAATAGTGACGATTTTTAGAGCTTCAATCCTCCCCTTAAGATAGTACCGTCATATATGCACCTAGAGTCAATGAAGAGAAACAAGGTAAGCATTTTTTTAAATTGTATGTTTGTGTTTTATACCTCGTGCATTAAGTTTGAGAAAAATGACCTGGGAGTATACATGATGCACGAGTTATACGAAAGAGCACATTGCATTGTGAGTGGAAGAAAAGTCACTAATCCTCAATGCATTACTTTTGGGAGACTCATATTATCCTTCGAGACAAAGGCTAATGACGGCACAGTATCAGGATCCTAATATTGTGACAGAACAGAGGCAAAAACACAGATTGAAGGCAGGTAGGTATACTGAAAGAAAGATTTTCATGCCTCAACCAACTTCATCTATGTCCGACATATGCTGCTTAAATTGTGAAGTTTTGTGCCACTCATTGTAATTTTCGAGAGACGAAGACTATTATTACTATTAGTCTAGGAGCCAGACACCACATTTCAGGAAAATGGGCTCAAATCGAACATAAAGCTAAGACTTACATATTTTGTTAACTTGATATCGCTGATTACGAATATTGAGACATGGACTTCGAAATCTGTAGCTTTCCTTCTCTTCTCAAAATGGCGTTCGTAGATGGCGGATCAGCTATACGACCACTTTGGTTTTCAGTTGATGTAACTTTTTTTCTAGTAAACATTTATAAGTTCTGTAAAGTCATTTTGTTTGCCTTCTGTAGCTGAATCAGGATATGTATAGTTAATTTAACATAAATGCTGGTATAGTAGAAAAATCTGTAGCAGAATGTCGATGAATCATTTGATTTTTAATTATAAGTTTGGCCAGTAACAAAAAAAGTCTGAACAAATGTTGTAACACATTTATTTAGCTTCATTTTAAGCCCTAGAACAGATTTCTACATTGAATCACGTGTGAGTAGCGTGAGTTAGCGCATGCTAGTGCGTCTATGAACCAGAAGAAATGTTGGCTCAACTCGTTCATAGGGTTAATATTTTCATATTTTGTTAATTTGACACCGCTAATTACGCATGTAGAGATGCGAACATCGAAATCTGTAGTTTTCTGTCTCAAAATGGTGTCCAAAGATGGTGGTTTAGCTATTGGATCGTCTCTCTGTTTAGTGGATGCTGACTCTTTCCTATATCGTCTTCTTTTTTAAATTATTTAAACGGAAATTTATTCCTCGTGAATATGGGAGTGCAAAGTCAATAGTTAAGCAGGATTTGCATTATACTATGTTCTGTTTAAGTAAATGAGCTCATAAGCGAATTAATCGGAAATAGGAGAAATTGGATTTTTATGTACGTCAGTATTGTAACGCGAATACGGAAAATATTACAACTGTAATTCACGAAGTGTTTTAACACTTCACGAGTTAATGTAAAATTTTATTTGCAAGAGTTAAAGATAAGGAGAAAAGTTTTGCGTTGAAGCATGAGCACGAAGTAATGAGAGCGTGAAACGTACCGTTACAACTTTGGCAGCTACCTAGCTGCTTTCCAAATTTTGATTCTGATCGCTATCTAAGCAACTACAAAAACAGTTTTTCGATCCTTTACCAAAACTACACCTGAAGAAATTCAGTTATCTCAAAAATGTTTTTAAAACAAAACTCAAAGACTATAAAATTGTAGTTCTAGCATAACATGTTTCCCTTTTCACTCAGCTGGCTTTCATTGCACAAGACAGAAAAAGTGACATGATAAATGTCTTGACATATCCATTAGGTTCACTACCATGGGCCCTTTTTGATGCGAATGGTTACCTACGAATAGCGGACAAAAAACCAGCTCATTAGGATTATAGGAAAGAAAATCCCCTCTCAAAACAACTATCCTATTTGCTGTGCATCTGTGTTTGATGGCATGTATCTGTTAAGGAATACAAACATACCTATAGTTAATTTGCCGAGATTTGAGAGTAGTGGTTTGTAAACAAATGTGCGTGATACTAGTATAAGCAGTAAGGGGTGTACAAGCTACTAATCAGAGCGCGCTTCAGCAGTGTGACGAGACTTAAATTGGTGACTGGTCAAGCGAGGGTTCGTATTGTATTTTGATAGTGTTTTAATCAGACAGAAACGTCAGCTGTAAATGTATTTTACTGTTACGGTCAAACGTAAGTAAACACATGTATGCACAACTAGGGCTGTTACGTACTATTTATTCACTTATCGATCGTAGATTGGGATACATACACTGCATGTTCGGTATAGTAATTATATATACAACACGAGCAACATAAATTATATCAATTACATCTAGACATCTCATAAGGTCTATGAAATTTTTAGCGTCTATATATCTTACGCGACGATTTTGTTAAAAGTATGATGTAAGTATCGTTAATGTGGAATGAATATATTTAAAAAATTATTTTACTGGTTCCATAACACTGTCAGTTGCACAATACCGATGGTTTGATAGTAAATAGGGCTTTGAATATGTTAATGAATGTATATTACTTAATTACATCGATCAGCATCGTAAATATTATCGAGAATTGTTACAATATGTGTCAGTATTAGTGTCGATTATTTTACATTTTTTCCACAGAACATTGGTATGACATTGTCTACCTGAGAAATAGGATTTTACGCCCAAATTTCTGCATTGTGTATCGTGCTGGACGATGTCTCTGTTTTAAGATATTTCTTTGGGTTCTTCATAACACTGTTAAAGAAATTCCGTGAAATTATGAAAAATACAGGCAAAAAATTATTCAGAAATCTTCGTAAAGTAACTAACACTCAGTTTTTCTTGATAACGGAACGTTCCATAAAATTACAGATAATCCGTTTTCCGCAAAATAATTAAATTTATTTAAGCTACTAACACGCCATTTTCCCAGAAATACGACATATTCTTACTTACTATGCTTTCTCGAGATTCTGACACACTACTTAGCAAACTGAAATTTTTTCGAATTTGCTGGGATTCGAACCCACGATCTTGTTATTGCCAGGCAGAAGCTCTAATCATTGTACCACAGCGACAAATTTTAAGTGAGTGAGTTTCATGCAGTGGTAAGATATCAACTTTATAAGAGACAACTTTTGTATTTGACATCCTGATTTTAGAAAACTTAATCGGTTACATTATGAGAAAAAAATTTTACTCTATATAAATAAATAACTTTAAAGGTACATATCCGCTAGCACGTAATGTAAAGAATGGGTGCAATTTTTTTCAGCTGTGATGAAGCCAGGAGAATATAATATGCATGTGGTCATTGAGCGGGGTAGGCTAGAAAAGTATGTCATAAGGAAAGGGAGGGGGCAGGATAGGCTACAGGGTTATGCTTTTAGACAGGACAGGGGTATATCATACTGAGAGGAATGCTATGACAGAGAAGTATGCTATAAGGGTAGAGATAGGCTAGTACAAGCATAGGGTGCAGGAGAGGGGGCAGGTATCCACTTCCCCTCGTGGTATTATGGCATAACTTGTACCAAAATGGTCCATTGACCTCACTGCCCCCTCACTCCCCAGCCCAGCCCACCTAGGGTGGGGCTTAAGCCATCAGCTAATCACAGACCTCATGGCACTTAGGTGCTATTTGTACCGAAAGACCCCAACAACCAATCCCAGCCAAGGACACGCCCCCCTAATGGTCCTGTAGGCCAATAGCAGCACTTGGGAGGAGGGGGAATAATGCTATTCAAATGCACCTTATGCCGGTTTTGCTCCCAGTTGGGCGAAAACGACCACGTGGTCACTACTCTGAACACTTCAGTCACTTACTGGATTGTTCGGCCCTCTGTCCATGCGCGATACAAGTCCTTGTTTGTATTGCTCTTCCCTTCGCGGCAAAGTGTGGACAACCAGGAAGCAGCACTTAACTTATATTACCTTAGCTTGTCTTGTCTTCTTTTCGCTTAGTACCACTGTGCATGCACATTAACTCCAGGATTCATAGTGATTATTAATACCACTTTTTTTTAAGAAACACAGTAAAATACATTTTAAAATTGTAGAAACATATTTCCATGAATTTATGCAAAGTTACGGTCAAACATTCGTAAACTGGCAATTCGGACAAATTTTCGTAAGCAAAAATTCACGGAAGCCACTTCTGTAAAATTAAACTACTTTTCTGTAAAAATTTCCGTGTATTTACGAAAATTTTTAAGTGTATCTATCTGTTCCACACTCATAGGTTCCCACGAATTTGTGTGTTCATACTCGCCTAAATAACACCAATTCGTGCACGGGGTTCTACGCTCAATACCTGTCTGCCATTACATGTGGCGAGCATTCCGGACACCCCTGATTACAAGCTGCAATCATGTGAACACTGCGTGTTTTCATTGACACACTTTTCCTTCCATAACACGCATGTGCTTCGCGCGCTCTCACTGAACGCGAATAGACAGTAGTGGCGTAACCTTTGGAAAAGGGGCAGAGATGATCCGGAACCGCTTATTAAGTTGCCCCAGCTCTCGAATATACGTAGTTTTCGATGAATACCGAGAAAACTCAATAAAAAATTTCCGTAGAATAAAGACGCCAAGGATGTTGAGAGTAAGTACTCTTCAGTAATATTAAACGGAAGTTTCAGGTGACATCGTGGAGTAATTTCCTCTCTACTGAACATACAAAGTAAGTATTACTGTTTTCCTACGAGAAGCTTGGCAGTCGCCCTTACTAAGAGGTTAGTTGAAAGGGAAAGGAACTATTCTAGTCTACTGAAGGGAAATGCACAAGAATAACAAGTGGAGATATGACACAGGTATCAGACTTGGAATGTGACAACGAAGAGGCCGACACTGCTATGATACTTCATGCTTCTTACCTGAGCGAGAAGAACTTCTGTGAAGTATTAATCAATGCACACTGTACAGATGTATTGATTTTGTTACTGTCGTGTTGCATGAAGATTAAAGAACAGTTCTTCATGAGAATGGGTCAAGGCAAAAACGAGAGACTGATGAAACTGTCCGACATTTACAAACGTTCTGCAAAGGAACTCCCTGAAAACATCGTCGGAGAATATTATTTTTTCAGCTTTTTTAGGTTTTCACGCATTTACTGGTTCTGACACCGTCTCTGCATTTTATAGAAAAGGCAAAAGAGAACCTCTTCAAATTTTAAGGCAAAATGCTTTATATGTGTCTGCTTTCGAAGAGTTAGGGCAATTTTGGACAGTAAGTGAAAGGCTATTTGGAGTTATAGAGGTTTTTTTATGTGAAATGTATGGAAAGCGTTTAACATATGTAAACTCCTTACATTAACCAACTCTACGCAAAGCTATCATTCACTTCAACAGGGGAAAAACTTCTTCCACCTTGCCAATCAACTTGTCGACTGCATGTTCGGTGATAAAACTACCAGGCTGCACTTTGGCGAAGAGCACTGGACCAGAAAATTTGTGCCCCGTCATCCGAAAGACATAGTTGGGAAAAAGTTACTGATGGTTGCATTTGCATTTAATGGCTCCATACTCAACCAGCACCAGAAGAAGTACTGGAATTTGTTAATTGCAAATATAATTATTGCTCAAAGAAAGCCTGCTCGTGCGCACAGTCAAACCAAAGGTGTACAGAACTATGCAAATGTTATTGTAGCAAATGAAGCATTCAATCTTAAGCAGATCATGTTGAACGTAACGAAGATATTTTTAGTTACCATAGTGACGAGTTCTTTGATTTGTAAAGTAACAAGTGTTACAAATATCTACGCCACATCAAAACTTTTTGAACCCTGCGCAGAAAGTGCTCCAAAAATCATCCACATCCAGATGGAGTTACCCCTAAACATCTCAAGCGAAAAATTGCACCACAACATAGTTTCAAATACAAGGTAAGACAATCCTATTTGCTTTATTTAGAGTTACGTTACGGATTGATGTCTGTAATTTTAAAATTTTAAGGGAATGTTGCACCTCTGCACGATATAACTACGAACTATTCATCACATCAATTACTTTTCAGTGAGTGTACTTAAACTTTTAACATTTCACTCTGAAAATTAGAATTAACAAGATAATTTTACATTGTTTAATATATTCACTACAATTATCATTTTCTGATGTTTATAGAAAGATAATTAAGGTCACCTTTTCTATTATATTCTACTAAATTCCAGATAATTAAATCAGTGAAAATTTATTAACTTAAGTGGGTCTTAGAAACTACAGATCAAAGCTTGAAATGGAAAAATTTTTGTTGTCTTCAGGAAACTAGGACTAAGTTAATGTAATGTTGATAATTATGATGTCATTGCATTCCATTTCCCTCAACTGCATAAGCTTGCGTTGTTTAGTTAAAATCACATTATTTTTGCATGCTGGGAAGTGTCTAGTAAAGGTGAAATAATTTTTAAAAATTACAGAAATTTTTATACATGTCAGATGGTATTGCCATACACAAATACTGCTGCTTTTTATTGGCAACTTAATTTAAAGCTACGCTTAGAACATGTCAATAAGCTATCTGCAAAATTATTTCATTACAAAACATGTTGCATTGGTTAAAATTGTATTATTGATTTAAAAATTTGGGTTCAATAAGCAGAAAAACGATGGCCGACGGCCAATGGGAAAAGCAATCTCGGTGATAAGATGCTGCATATAGTGGACTAGTTCCCACGCACTACTAAGCGTTAACTCACGCGTGCTTCAGCGTAGAAAGCTGTAATAGGACTGAAAATGTAGCTAAATAAATGTGTTACAACATTTAACTAGACAATGTTTCGATAACGACCCAAACTTCTTTTTAATTAGCGTCGCAACGTGATCGCAAATAAAAATTAAATGATAAATCGATTTAATGCTGCAGATTTTTCTACTATACCAGCATTTATTTTAAATTAACCCTTACATTTTCTGACTCAGCTACTGAAGACAAACAAATAGAAATTTACAGAACTTAACAATGTTTACTGTAAAAAAGGTTACACCAACTGAAAACCAAAGTGGTCGTATAGCTGACCCGTCATCTTTGAACGCCATTTTGAGACAGAGAGCTACAGATTTCGACGTCCGCGTCTCGATATTCGTAATCAGCAGTATAAAATTAACAAAATGTGTGTCTTAGCTTTATGTTCGAGCTAAGTCCTTAAATGCTTCTGGCTCATAGACTACAGAATCAAATATCGGGTCACGTAGAACACGAGGAAGGGGTTGAAGTGGAATCAACTTGGGAGGTCGTCTAAGGCAGCAACTGATATTGCAGTTAAGAGGGCGTGGTACATAATTCTATAGGTTTCTTGAAGCCAATTTGTGAAAATTAAACAATAGCAATCCTAGACAATAGTTTTAGCTAACGTTTTAGACCAAATTGTTTTCAGTATTACGAACTTCTGAGGCACAATCTCTGACGCCGGAACCTCGTACATTTAACTGCGGCGCAAGAGATCACGCGTAACGAATTAGGAAATTTGGATAAATATTTACTTATAACGTTGGCAAATACTAGGATTATCATTGAGTATTTTATCCATATTGTCTTCGAAAAAAGTGTAGAAATCAATTGATGTTTTCAGCGTTTATTTATCTACCACGCACTCTTAATGGCCGAGCTTGGTGGAACAGTGGTACAACACTCGCCTCGTCTTCGGTAGGAGTATCAGGGTTCAATCCCCGGCTACGGCTATCCTGTGTTCAGTTTTCCCAGAGTTTCCCGAAATCACTTCATGCGAATACTGGGATGGTTCGTTAAACGTGCCCCGGCCGAGTCCTTCCCACTTTCCTCTGTGTTCCTTCACCAATACCATGTGCTGCTCGAGGGCACGTGAACCGTTCAAATAAATATATAAAATAAGAATGATATAGTCTATTGCATATACAATGCGTAACGTTCAGTTTTCAATGATGTACGAAAATATAGTGGCTGCTTGTTCTCAGTCGTACACCGTTGTCTATAGTGTCATGTAGTTTGTACAGAAACCGTTAATAACATGAAATATGTATTCTTTGAAGACAATATTGTGTTGTTAAGTGCTCATTTTCATTTTACGCTTTACGGGTTTGTACGTTATGTTTAGGTTCCTTCACTTACATTGGCACCTTTTGGATTACGTATAGTTGTTATTTGAGGAAATGCCTCTGTAAATTTAGAGAGGCACAATCCCAGCTCCCTCTTTAGCAGCAATGCTTGCAATGATGTAATAACTCTCATTTTCTATTACTTCCACTGAGAGTTGCAGTTTCCTTGTCGTTAATAATAAAGCTTCTCTAGCCTCAGCTGAAGAGGGCAAATTATTAAATGCATCAACGTAACGTCTCATGATTACATCATGCTTTATTATGCAATTATATTTAGTAATGTTAAGTACATAACTCACTTTAAACGTATCAAAATATACTGATAGCTAACATTACTGTTCCAATTACGTGATGGATAAGTACTTACAACAAACCTCAATGTTAAATGCTAGTTGCTCAAAGCAACACAACAATCGCAGTTAAAAAAACACTGTTTTGTTGGGAGTTTTTCCAACTGTTAATCCACAAGGTCTAATTTAAACTACAATTACTTACAAAATATATTTTGTGAAATACATTTTATAAATCAGCTAACTGGCAGTTTTATAATATTTGCTTGTGGATATCAACTAATTTTATTAGTTCATTGTTTTTGTTGTGATACAGAAGTCACTAGTAATTGTAAATTGTAACTTGTATAGTTTTGCAGATATTGTAAGTATAATTGTACAACAGGCCCCTGTGATACCGTCCTAGCTGGAGGGGTTGTCATGGCCACTCTGCCCATGCTCCTAAACCCACTGGGAGCACGTGTTATTGGTGTAAGGAGGAGGCCAAGGGTCTTATGCTGGAAATAGCTCAACAGTCGAGTGGTGATATCGTATGCGAGATGGCGTGTGCGAGATTTGCTATGCCGGACGTTAAATTAGCCACACGTGATTTCGTCTCTGCTTTCCGCATAGTCTAGTCGAATGGCACTAGGGATTTAGAAAATAAATGTAATTAAATTTTTGTGGTTACCTTGCTCTTATTGTACTGGCCAATCACAGCTCACAATTTCAGTTGATTGTGTTGTCATCTCTATGGTACACGCTGTGTAATATTAAATGAACTTCTAAGAAAGTACAGTTTATCTATGAGCGTGCATTTGAATGTTAGATAACTTAAATTCAAAACTGTTGTATTATGACACAATAATTGTACGCGAATTTTGTGCGCCTCTCTTGCTGTATGAACTAGCAGCGATGTCGGTATTTTTTTGCATATGGTCATGGTGCCGTAACACCCTCGACGTAACTTTTGAATATTATTTCTACAAGGTGTAGCATTCCTTATATAATAGGCTACGTGTAAATAGCTGTATTCGAAACTGTAAATTGGACATTTTACTTGGATATTTGGGTGCCTAGAGTGTATAAATAAGATAGCATTGCAACACAATTTAACATCAGTGCATTCTAACCTCAAATCCTCAGATAATTAGATGCGTAATTTATTCATTTGGTTTACTTTGGTATCACAATCATAGTTCCGAACACGATTAATGTGTTTGCATACCTATTCGTTCAATAATAATTGTTTCTCTTGTTCACATAACAAAATTGCAGCAAAATTTCGATTTTCCAGGGTTTTTCGAAATCACTCCAGGCGAAAGCTGGGATGGTTCCTTATTTTGCTATGCGAGGACACGTAAAACGTCCGATTAAATAGATCAAATAAAAATTCTAAATTCGAATAAAAAATAACTTTACTTTAACATTATTAGAATTACACTCCCACCCACTCCGCCATTTTCACAGTTCAGTCCATATACGACACAGCCAAGTCACTCGCTTCTGTCCACTTGCCTGACATTACGTGCGATAAAGTCGTACACTACCGTAATCTCATGGTTCGGCATACGAAAAAAGCAAATCGTACGCCAAATACCATTCTACTGGCAAATCGCAAACGACTGAAAACTCCAGCATAAGGCCCCGGTGTAATCGACCACAAGTCCCCTGAAATGACACTATAGGTGTACTCTATAGTGCGGGACCAGGGATGTTCTTCCAGGTAGGGCACGGTCGTAGAAGAACAGGTCTGGACACTCGCCTATCTAACAATGTATTTTGCTTGACCCCCTCGTTGTTTGGCTGTAGTTCGTCAAGTTACCGAGAATGCCGTACTTTTTGGCGCTGTTTTCCGGGCGGTCGGACTCAAACTCCACCCACTTTTTTCCATTTAAAATTTATAAAGTAAATAAAGATTGCTGGGGCCTTTTCTTAAATTTGTGAGCGAAGAAAGTATTTCATAAATTGATAAAAAAATACGTTTTGATAAATTGTTTATCTTAGCGGAAAGGAAGTGGGCGGAGTTTAGTCCGACCGCCCTAACATCAGCGCCAGTAAATCACAATATTCTCGGTAACTTGGTGAACTGCAGCCAAACAACAAGGGGGTCAAATATCTAGGCGAGTGTCCAGACCTGTTCTTCTACGGCCGTGAGGTAGGGGAATAAAGCTGGCCTCGCTCAGAATGTACTATTTGTCCCTGGTTTGCCCTGGTGTACTCTTCGGTGTGCTACTGGGGCAGTAATTTGCAGTGAATAGCAGCGAAGGGTAGCTGCTCCTGTGTACTGTTTAGGTCTGTGGGAGGTAGGTCCCCCTCCCAATGGCACAACCCTAGATAAGTTTGACTGCTTGATTATTTTCTTCTCATACTTCTCGTCCCTATTCATAATGACAGGCTGAGTCCGACAGTTCTAAGTCTGTGTATTTAGTGGCTCTAGAACGTGTTGCTAGTATACGTATAGTTCTGTAGTCATGAATAACGTGAGGTACACTATGTTTAGGGATTGTAGTGATTTGTGTCATTTTCCGTATCATTCACTAAAGGAGAACTGAAATGTTTGTAGTAGTGTATATAATAGTTGGCATAATCTGTTAAACAAACTGCTGGGTAAATCTGCCTGCTTCTACTACTTTATATTCTATATGCTCTGTGCTTTGTACTGAAATATTAGGTACATTATAGTTTTACCAAACTCTGTCCAACTCGTACACGTTACATAAACAGTATTTCCCACGGGTGATATATTTTTCGCTTCAATTTTTTTTTGTAAATGGGCATATTAAATTAACAATGAAACTATTTTCGCTACTTATCTGAAGTAAAAACTATTCAGACGATACGAATGAAAAATTTATAATGCAAGTATATGAATTATATTAGTTAATGAAGAATGCCACCCATGTAATTGTACGTAAAGATTGTTTGTCTTTAAAAAAATTCTTGAAAGTATCTAAATTTTTGCATACTTTTGAGCACCTGTTTTTTTAAATTATTTTTGTATGAAAAGACAAATGTGTCGTCCTGTAGCTTAATACATCAAATTTCGCTCTAAATAATCTCATTTTATGAATAGTTTTTACTTTCTTTGGATAAGCAACGCAAACAGTCAAATCACTAGTTTGACTAAGAGTCCACTGTACGCCTGATGTACGATTTCTTCGTTTTATCGCCGTAATATTTGTTTTAGAGTATAAATAAAAAATGTTTGCTCGAAGAACCAATTTAATGTACGTGTTATTTAAAATGTCTGTCCTAAATTTGCATTAATTGGTAAAAGTAATTTGTAAACAGTGATAGAAGAAAAGTTAGTGTCCATTTTTTCTATCACCGTTTACAAATTGTATTTAATGCATTAAACAAATTTAGGACAGAAATGTTACATTATATTGATTTTTCAAACAAAAAATTTTGAGTTACACTCTAAAACAAATATTACCGGTTTAAAACAAAGAATTTGTACATCAGGTGTATAGTGGAATCTTAATATAATATGTAGGCATCGTACAATATTTGGTATAGTTACAAAATCACGAATTTTTTCTGTGTAAATTTCCCTTACTCTAATTTACCATATACAGACGAGAAATGGAAGGGAAAGTACAATTTTTCGTCGCTGTGCGTACTGTGATCATTTATATTTCAAGTGGAAATTAATAAGTAGCGTTACACGTATCAGTATAATAGTAGCATATATTCAACATGTCTGCACCGACATATTTTAAATTAGGTTCATTTTCGAGGCCAAATGAAATACTGGAAGATTTCTCCATATTTTGGAGGAACCCCTGTCGCTTAATACAGTGTTCGCGTGCCTGCGTTTATCATTCCAACTTTATTGAGAACATTATTTATTTTATATTCTGAAGACGTTTGTAATCAAATAACGTACTGAACTGGATATTATACATTACAGTCATGTACCGCAGTATCATGTTGTGACATTTATAACTTACATTCAAAAGACAATTGTTTCGCGAGCTGATGAGATGTGTGTCATATTTTTCTGAGAGTTTAGCACGATACTAGTGATCCTATTGGCAGATATATGCTAGTCATGTTGGTGTAAAAGAAATCGTAATATAAAGTGTGCAAAAATAATGTCAAGGAAAATTACTACTGTCGTTAATAAAGCACTTGCATTCTCTCATGCATTGAGCACTTAAGGGATTTCACGTGGCAAATATGCACAATTTTATATTTGCACTACAAAATGTTCGTTCAATAGACTTTACTTGTGACTAGATTAACCACTTGCAAACATCTTTTAGTTCTCAACATTTTTCCATAGCAGCATGCCAAAGTCAGAATTCGCAAGTTACGGGAACATTGTACTAACAAAAACCAAGTGTGCTACTCGAATGTAATAATTTACATTGAAATGAGATAATATGGGCAATATGCTGAAATATTTAAGAACACACAGCAGTCCACTTGCATTTTTTAAAATTGCCATAAATAAAGTAAATTGTCATAATTTTCAGGTTTTTTTAAGTATAAAAGAATCTTATTGTGTGTTTTTAAATATTTTAGCTTGTGGCTCACAATACCTAATTTAAATATAAACTATTTCATTCTATTCTCCGTTCACTCTTAGTTGAGTTTTAGGATAAACAAAGCAAATTATAAACAAATATGTTCACTGGCTGCCGACCGCCGTGCACTGTGATCTTGCATAAGAAATAGCTCTTTGTTATCTGTCATGTTCATATAAATTTACCACTCCATTACTTAATGAGAAAGTTTTATTAAAATATACCTAAAATATACAGACGTTACAAACACAATCTACTACGCTATATGTTTATTACTATAACTATGGTTAGTGGACGACACGTCCGTACAGTTGGTTCACGAGTTATTTAACGACTGACGCACTGCTAAACGTACGAGTTTCTTGGTACACTTGCCAGTATTTAGAGACGTACGATACTCTGAAGATACCAAAAGTTTAGTTCAGTAATAATTACCACAGTAAAAATAAGTCAGAAATATCACAATCAGATATAATGTTTTATTTTTTCAA